>JACJUY010001264.1:137196-147237 GCA_014220935.1 Platorchestia sp. MABIK
GAGGTATTTTTCGCTCCGTTCTTAAAAAGTTCATAATATTGGAGACGATACTGCAAAATTTGGTGCGAAACTAATGAAGCGCAAGCGTGGCATGAGCTTCATTTTCACAACAATGAAGCTTTCATTTTGTGGAAAATATAAAATGACCACCAACACATTTTTATTCCTGCGGATTTCGAGAAGATGAACCGTGTAATTAAGATATGCTCAATACCTGCTTCTTTTGAAATTGACTCTAATAAAGCATCTATTTTTATACCGAATCTTTTGTGATTTTGTTTTCAGCGTGAAAACATGACGTTCTTGTAAGATAAGCTCTTGATTTACCAATATATCATTTTTCTGTTTGCTTTTCTCGCATTTCAGGCGCATCATTCCTCCCTATACATACTTTACCATTTTTATAAAATATCTCATGTTAACGAGGTACAAAAATTTCCATTCGTGCATAGCAATTCCGTACGATAAATGCAGCATGGTCGTACGCATTTTCCAGAATGAGTTACAGGAGAGGAAACATATTTTCAGTTACTATGTACTATGAATATGACAGTTTCTGGAAATTATTTTGATTCTGAGATCCATTTTTGCCAATGACCTCAGCTAGTTAAAACTCGTGATTTATTAATGGGGAGTGAGTATTCAATTTCAGCAAAATGTCCATCCCCACGTTTATGTCCACCTTTGAAAATAATGAGTTTCATTTTGTTGAAGTCTTCGCCGCCTTTCCTATCAACCCCGCACCAGTTTGCTATGTAAATTGAAATAAATAGTTTTTTTCTAACTAATAAGAAAATGATTAAATCATTTTCATTATTATCGAAGCTTTGAAAGAAGTAGCATTTATGGCGGAGTATAACCGTAGATTTTACTCTGAGTGACATCGATAAATCAAAGCTAAAGCAGACCTTAGTTTTAAAACCCTTACAGTTCCTCCAGCCTCGTCAGTCTGTTGAAGGAGTTTTGGTGAAGGTAGCGAAGTTTGTTCACGCTCAAATCTCTGTAAGGAAAAACAGATATATCATTTTAATTCTTCATATCTCTAGGTCATTATCAAGGAATAATATACATTTAAAAAAATTTGGAAAGACGAGACAGTTTCAGATTTCACAAGATTTGAGATACAAATTAACTTTAGTATCATTTTTTTCAACGTGAAATAATATGAGGGTTAAAGCTCTTACAGATCTTTACGCTGCTAGGTGCAGTCTAAAAACCAAATTAACGGGAAAAAATCATTTGCGACTCGATTTGAAAATCCTGGAAGTCTGTAAACTCAGTATTTAAAATTCTGATTTTCACATCCCAAGCAAACGTCGTAAATTTTACCTTTTCTTGGAAACGAATCTGTAATTAATTTCCCGCTTCTCTTTTAGTGGAAAGTCTAATTAGCAGGGATCTGAGGAGCGCATTAACAGACCTTTTAAAGTCTGATGTCATCCATTAGGAACCAGAACATTAGGCGCTAATGCCGCCAGATAAGCCAACGTTGCTGGTGAGGCTCAAGCAACACCGAGGTGATTTGTCCTGCGGTCTTTGCGTCATCAACGATTCAGACGGTCGTCTAAACGCGGACTTAAAATTAAAGATCCTGTGGTTAGAACTCAATATGACCTTCAAAATTTAAATAGCAAAGGTTTGAGTTTACACCTTGCAAAGTCTGTCAGTAAAAAGAGCTTAGTATTGTCGACCATCAAAATTCAAATAGCATACGTTTGAGTTCAGCATTTTGCAGAGTCTTACGTTAAAAAAATCTATGGACTGCTATTTTAAAAGATTTCTTAAATACCATTATGGTCTTAAATGGTGTTGGAGTGAAACGGTTGGAATAAAAATGAACGTTTCGAACTTAAAAGACATCTTCAGCATGTGAAACTATGAAGACAAATTTCCGGTATAAATTATATAGAGGAGGAAATCTTTTATATCAATGAATAACATTAGTGACTCATTCAAAAACTTGAACGTTTGTGAAATATTAAATTCTAAATAACAAATCATGCAATTAACACTGGAAAAATTTGCCAACTGTTATAAGTAAGATCAAACTCAAATAAATTCTTGGTTGCAATTACCGTCCAAAATTAAAAACTCAACTTCAAAAATCGTCGTCTGCGTTCCGTTCGATTATACGTTATTTTGTGCTCTGATCACTGACTGCCTAAGCTGACGGTCACTGTTGGTGTCATGAGTGGAGCACAGAATCATAAGCTGCACGGATTTGTGAATATGACGAATGATAGAATAGAATGACATTCGTTTAACCAAATCCTGCGTAAAATAATTATTATCACATTTGTACAATCAAATCCTTCTCAACATTTAAAATGACATTCGTGCCGGCAAATCCATCATCAGAAAGAATGAATGGCATTCTTATGTTCAAATCCCACTTAAAATAGCACTGCCAGGACCGACACTGAGATACAACATTACCCTCGAAACAAACCTCACAGAGTCTTTGTGTCAACTGGGATGTGCTTGAATCCTGCGTATAAAAGCCCAGTTAAAGCCAGCACCAAGATTTAACATACCCTCAAAACAAATCTAACGAAGTCTTAGTATCTATCAAGATGTATGTTTTGTATCCTGCGTATAGCAACGCAGCCAGAACCAGCACTACCCAGTCTAACTTTTTCGCCGCCTGCATGCGTGTTTTTCATCACCAAAGCTATTTAATCGCTTGGGCGGCGAAAATTTGCATGCTCCAGCGAAAAAGTTACACTGGAGAGGGCATAACATTACCATCAAAACAAATCTCATAGGGTCTTCGTGTCAACTGGGATATGCCTGAATTCTGCGTATAACAGCGCAGTCAAAGCCAACATAAAGGTACTGTATAACATGAACCTTAAAGAAAATTACTGGGATGTGCTTGAATCCTGCGTATAAAAGCATGGTAAGAGCCAGCAATGAGATACAACATTCCCCTGAAAAATCTCACAGAGTCTTGGTGTCAACTGGGATGTGTTGTTTCCGAGGCACCCTGTCCAGCCCTTCCAGCCTCCAGCAACTGACGGCGCCGGTCTCTTCTGTGCACGAGCACGGGCCCTCCGCACAGCGCGACCACCGCACTGCGCTGGTCCCCACAGGCCACACTGTAACACACAAAAATTTCGCACTTTTATGTCACCAACCGGTTGGCTTCTTTAGAATCCCTCTCGTAAATTAAACAAAAAATTGTTCGTGTTTCGTTAACTGCACTATCGCGTGGCACTGTTGCCTGGCTATACTAGGAAACAGGATAATTTGACTCTTTTATGTTACTAACGGGTTGGCTTCCGCGGAATGTCACTGGTAAAATAAAGAGATTAACTGTTTTCCTGTTATTAACTGGTTAACTTCGAGGGACTCTTGCTATTTTGATGAGAAGGTGAGGTATGCTGGAGATTTTTGCTTGGTAATGTTTCGAAGTATAAACCTTTGGTTTATACTTCGGATATTTTCCTTAATCAAGCGCACTGCACGTGATGAACGTAGTTTGAGATTTGTTTACATAAACAGCATTTTTCTACTTTTCATATCATTCGTTTTCGAATTCGATGCTACGTACAACCCAGCGTACACCAGGCCAAGCACAGTATAACATGAGCATAAATTGAAGCACAAATGTACTATTCGCTCATAATGCAATTTTATTATTCCCTCGAAGTACAAAAATTTCACAAGCGAAAAATAACAGTTCGAAATTTTACTTTCTTTGTAAATAATTTTTTTACTCTAATGAACCTGTTCAAAGTTGTTTTTTGACCTCTATGCCAGTAAGAAATTGGATTGGCGAGGGGTTAAGTGAACTTCAATGAACGGCGCACTCGTCCAATAGAGGGCGACCACCCTCATTCTTAACTAGAGGCAGAATCACGAGCTTTGGAGTCATCAAATTATTCCAACACATTCAGGTTCAAAATATCTTTTTAATACAGAAATCAAGCGGGTTTCTTAGGAAAGTCAAAGGATATTACTTCGTTCGAAAGAAGTCTTTCACACCGATGTACTGGACTGCGTTCGTGAAGACCGCTGTCTGATGCTCACATGTTTTTGTTCTGACGAGCTGCTAGAGAGCCAAAAATCTGATTGATAATTTTAAGAGGCCTCAATTTAGCTATCTCTAATATGAACACAGTCGTTACATGTCTATTTAAATCAATAAAGTTCTCCTTATTTATTTAATCTGCCATGTATTTAAACTAGCCATATTGATGTTGCTCTATTTAAGTGCTTTGATTTTTTCACTGAGAATACGCAGGTAAAACATTATTTATCTCAAGTGGTCAAAAAAATGCTCAGCATTTTTTGCCACTGTAAAATTTAAATTGAAATGCACAGCGGGTTCAGGTAAACAAAGGTAATGTGCTGTATATTTTCTTAAATACGGTCCTCTGTATACGATTAGCGAGTGTTTACTGAATTTAGTTCAACTAATGCACCTAATGCGTAAAGCCTTCGTAAGAGTGCAGCCACTCAAGCACTTCAGTTGAAGTGGTACACGAATTAATGCAACGAGGTCGAGCACCAACGTGTATGATAGCATCCCATTAGACGGTCAGTTATCTCAGCAAAATCAGAGACAAAAATACAGATAAGTACAAATACAAAAACGAGTTCGTGGCGAGGGCAAGTAGTACAGTGTAAAAACATTTCAGGGAAGTATTCACTAAGTATTTCTGACTATCATCGTTAGCCAAAATAATTCAACAGTGTGTATTTGACTCTTCGTTTTGCGTACGTCCTTTGCATATAATCTCTCACAACAGAACACAGAAAACTTTTTCAACCTAGGTTGGTAGCTTATAAAACATAAAATTTGCGCAGCTGAGGGAGGTTTTTGAATACAATTTGAAATTATACTTGGGAAAGTATTATACAGAAAGAGTCTCTGTGATATTCATTTGGTGGTGAAAATCTCCTCTTCACTAAACGGGTTTGCTAACGTGATAATAACTAAAATGAATTTACAAACTTAAAAGAAAATAATGTATCAGGAACACGAAGTAAGACAGCTCTTGAAATTTTTCATTTATGACATTGCATGGATGTTTTGACAGCTAATCATTATACTTGACATCAGTAGAAATTCAAACGTGAAGAATATGCTGAGAACATTCATTATTTTTCATTGAAAACGTTTAGTTTAAATTTTAATAATAATAACAGCATGCTTTTAAAATTTGATGTCAGTCATCAGTTCATAACTAGCACATTTGCATAACTGAGAAGGAACATGGCTGCGTTTAACAAGTTAAGGATAACCTGGTTATTTTGGGCCACCTTTATCAGAATTTTCCAAGCATTTTCTCCACTTTTACATTCCGAATGAGATCATACCTAACACATCTGCAAAAAGGAAACAAAACCACATCTAACACGCTAAGTACAACCTGGACAACCTTTATCAGAATTTTCCGCGTTGTTTCTCCACTTTTAAATTCCAAATGAGTTCATACCTCACACATCAGCAAGGATGAAACGTAACTACATCTAATGAGTTATCAGAATTTTCCGCGCATTTTCATCCCTTTTGTAATTCGAGTACGTAGAACTTATGGGCAACATCTCACCAGGCTGGAAGAGGCTCTCCACTTCACGCGCTAAATCGTCGACTTTCTTGATGAGATGCTCCATCTTTTCCATGTTCTGGAAAACCTCTTCCAGGGCCTCTGGCTTGATCATTTTAAGCATCTTGTGCATGGTGAGCTCCGTGAATTTCTTGGCCATGTCGACGGCTTGGCAGGCGGACAATCCGCAGAGCTCTTCCTCTGACGCTGTGCTCCATCTCGTCAACACCGCTACGGCAATAAAGGCCAACGAAGGAGCCCTGCAATGCTTTGTCATTCAGGCTCTGTGCAAATATAAGTCCTTTGAACTGACGTTCCCTGTTGTGTACTCTCCACGACTTTAAAAATGGTTACATGGAAATGATATACTGCGTTGGATTTACACATAGAAGAGAAGGTAGAAATTTATTTGGTAATCATTCATTTGTTAAGAAAACTCAATTACTGATACCGGGAGCTGGTATTTAGTATGTATGGTTTTATATTTAATATCTTCTGTCGAATAACTGTTGTTGGCGTATTTCTTACATTTTCATTAATAAAATTCGCTAAATGATAATCTCAATAATGATTCCATAGAAATCTAATCTGAATGACTATCAAAGATAGTCATTCTAAACGGTAGTCTAAATCAGTCGGGTGTGCATGTAAGGGCTAGGGGTTTGACCTTCTAGCTCGCTGCCTTAGCTGCCTAAACACTTTTTGGTGCAAGTGTTTGCTGCGTGCTATTAAGCAAACTTTTACTTAACACTTTTTTGCATGAGTGTAAGCTGCGTACATTTGCACTAGCTTCATCTGACTTTTAACTTTTAGACCTTCCTAATGTTCACTAATTTTCAAATAACGAGATCAGAACCTCAGGCTTGTTGCTAATGATAAGGCTTATGAATCAATATGTCTATCTACTGTTCCATAAATGCTAATAAAACTCTGATAATATTGCTTTCACTGTTGTCAAAGCTTCCATTCCCCCTCTCAGTAACAGCTTGAGCAAAACTTCATCACCCTGCATTTGGGCCCCTAAAACCGTGGTAATGACTCGGGCTAAGGCTTAGAAATTAAATTTGTGCATTTATTTCCTACAGAAATCTTCGATTTTATAATGGAAATCATTTTTTATATTAATTCAATGAGGTTTATTGATAGATCTTTGATGGTCAGGTCTCCAATTTTGCGTAGTACATTTATTCTTTCATGTCGCTCAAAATTAATCACTCTTACTCCAAATTATAAATATAAACAGAAATTCATTTCCAAATTTATCTCAACAATGGTGGTCTCTTTAGCATCATGCACTAGTACTGCGCCCTAATTCATTAAAACCTTTGCTTAGAAAACTTTATTGTGATGTGAGTCAATTCTATTGAAGAGGAATCCATTTCATCAGTTTTACTTTATGAAATATCCCAGTTTCTTCCACCTCCTTCGATCTCTCAACTCGACAAAAAATTGCATGTGGTCGTAAAAGTTATTATCACCCAAAATCTAAGAAGGTTTTTGCTAAATCTCTTTCTGCACCTGTTAGTTTTGCTAATCATTAGAATCTAAAATTTTAAAGTGTACAATTTAATTATCATTATAATGGTACAAATTCTCAAGTTTTCTTATTCCAAAGAACCTGAATTCCACCCTATTTTCTTCAACAATTACTTTCATCCTCTACCTTGAGCGTGCGCGTTGAAGAATATACTACAACCAATGGCAAACTTTCAAATTAAACTTGGACAGTCGGGTTCACAGAGTTCACCGTTTGGCCCGTAAATTCTTTAGCGTCACTAACAAAGAATCACTCTTGTCAAAACCGACAAAAATAAGCCAAAAATTACTTGCATAGACTACCTCGAGGTTACGTGTATAAATACAGTGTACTCCTTACAGTAGTCTTTCAAATTCAACTTGGACAGTCTGGTTCAATGAGCTCTCAGTTTGGTCCCCAAATTAACTAGTATCACTAACGAAGAGACACTTTAGTTAAAACCGACAAAGGGGCTAAAAATTACTTTCAACCACTACCTAGAGCAATCCTGTTTAAAAGGCACACTACACCCAACGGCAAACTATCAAATCTGACTCGGACAGCCTGATTCACAGAGCTCTCAGTTTAGTCCGCAAGTTCTTCAACGTCACTAACGAAGTCTCACTTTTGTCAAAACCGACAAAAGGAATCAAAAATGACTTTCCTATATCACCAAGAGCGTGCGTGTTTAGATACACACTACACAAAAAGCAAACTTTCAAATTATGCTTGGACGGTGTGATTCACTGAGCTCTCAGTTTGGTCCCCAAATTAACTAGTATCACAAACGAAGAGTCACTTATCCCAAAACTGACAAAAATGAGTCAGAGCACAACGAAGACTTCACGTCCCAACGAATGTTAGTGCCAGCAAATGCGGGAGTGTAGGTCCCAAAACAGACCTCTGACGGACGCACGGAAGCCAGCGCAGGAAATTGGGAAGACGAGCCTTGTTGAGGCAGTCGATTGTGTCGGCGTCAGGTTACCTTGGCGCTAAAAAGACCAAGTGGTCAGTTTACGTGGCAGGAACGAAGGCTTCTGATGGATGTTCGATGCTTTGTGAGCGTTCCAATGGCAATAACAAGGATAAATTTGGCACACCTTGTTCTTTGATTTTTTTTCTGGATTCAGAGATTGATGGACATTTAATGTTTAGATATTATTATGTGCAATTTAAGAAGAGCAGTTTCTATTGCACATTTATGTGTTGATATACCTGATGCATTTTAACAAAACAGCCCGTAAGTGCGGCATCATTATACGATTAATCTAATGCTTGGGTGTGTTATTATTCTTCTACAGTACAGTATGATTAATCTGATATTTGGGTGTATAAGTATTCTTCTACAGTGTCACATGACACCCAAACATTATTTGAGTGTTTTATTATTCTTCTAGAGAGCCATATCACTAAATGGGTGTTTTATTTTTCTTCTAGAGAGCCACACAACTAATCTTATATTTGGGTGTTTTATTATTCGTCTAGAGAGCTACACCACTAATCTTATATTTGGGTGTTTTATTATTCTTCTAGAGAGTCACACAACTAATCTTATATTTGGGTGTGCTATCATTCTTCTAGAGAGCCACATAACTAATCTTATATTTGGGTGTTTTATTATTCTTCTAGAGAGCCGCATAACTTTTCTTATATTTGGGTGTTTTATTATTCTTCTAGAGAGCCACACAACTAATCTTATATTTGGGTGTTTTATTATCCTTCTAGAGAGCCACACAACTAATCTTATATTTGGGTGTGCTATCATTCTTCTAGAGAGCCGCATAACTTTTCTTATATTTGGGTGTTTTATTATTCTTCTAGAGAGCCACACAACTAATCTTATATTTGGGTGTGCTATCATTCTTCTAGAGAGCCACATAACTAACATTATATTTGGGTGTGTTATAATTCGTCTGCAGTGCTCCATGTATCGTAGCGAGAACTTACGTTGAGCAGACTTTGCCTTTCGTTTCATCTATTGAAAACATTTAATGTGATTTAATGATCATCAAAAACTACGTAAACCACAGGGAATGCTCTTTTCATCTTAATTTTCATCCCAGAAATAGCCAACCAATCTCTCGATTTGGGCAATCCAGAAATTAAATAGGATGTGTCTAGTGTTTTTATGAAATGACAGGATGCTGTCCAAATTGTGTAAAGATTTACTTGCACCGAAATAGATGCGTTTTTAAATCTTATGGAACGCTCTTCTCATGCTCGATAATGAGACAGAAATGCGTTGTTAGACATTTGTTAAAAAACGACCTAATAGGAAAAAGACTTTATTATACCACCTCGGCAGCCCCTTTTTCCTAAGTTAAAAAAGTAAAATCAGTTGAATAAGTTTGACTTCGAAAACGATCGTATGACCTGACTAAATGGAAAGAACCCGCTGGATAAGTTGAAATTTGCCTACCTACTGGGTCACTTCTACTTTAATTTCAAGAACAATTTTCATCACAGCTCAAGACATTTGTTCGACACTATATAATAAAACACACTTATCAGACGAGTTCGTTTTCCCCAGATCATTAGATGGACAATTTAAAGGTCGCCAGAGCTGCGCTGGCAGACATAACTCTTACTTTGTGTACGTCAGACCTTCAAATTAAAGCGTAGATTGTGTTTCTAGAGAAATAGGATAAATGCTGAAGATATCGGGACTTACTTGGAATTAATGAAGATATACTGGTGTTAGCAACCTTGCTTTGAAATAAATTCTGAAGAACTCATTAAAGTTCTCACGGCCACATTTCTCTGATAACTTCTCAAGTAGTCTGTTGTTTTTTGTTATTTTGTTCTTCTCTGGGATTAAAAACAGATGGAGTAATTTTGCTGCTGTTCTTCAACTATCTCAGAATGTGTATGTACCTACATACAATAACGACTTTGATTCACTGTTAACTTCTTACTTGGAAAAGTTACTTCGCGCGTCATATTTTTGGATTTTTTTATTTTCTACTGTAC
>JACJUY010001265.1:13549-30272 GCA_014220935.1 Platorchestia sp. MABIK
ACTTCTTGACAACAATAAAGGGGATCTCAAGAGAGCGAAAAGAAGGGAACATTTAGTTTGAATAGAAAACGTGGAATGTTAGCCCAAGTGTGTTCTCACAGAGTATGCCCCCGCGCATAGCATTAGATTAGAAAATAAGTTGTTTTCAGTCTGCCTAACCACAACAGAAATATTCCGAAGAGAGGAAGGATGAAGGCACCAATTAGTGTAACGTTAACACGTTTCCTGCGTTGGACTAAACTGAAGTTCAATGTTCAATTCAAATTTAAAGTCAATTGTAGCAAGTCAGTTTCAAAACAACAATCATTAATTGGATTGTGCCGTCATTTAGCTTTCATGAAGAATTTATAAAAATTGAGTTGGTGACTGCAGGTCAGTCAGTAGCATTTTGAAAATCCTCTTAGTGACCACCAGTGGGTCCCTCCACAGAAAACATGTTGAAAAAACGCGGAATCCATCAATGAAGTGTGTTCCCATGCAAGATCTGTGCATATAAATTACTTATACAAGGAAGGTTCAATTATACGTAGTTTAACTTAATCAAGGTAAAAGTTAGCAAGACAAAAGTTAAAGAAGGAAGTTAGAGGTGCCTAAAAACCAGGACAGTAGAGATCGAAAAAAGAGGGACTTGAGAAACAAAAGTACCATTATTTCCACAAAAAGAAAGCCTCCGTAACTCTCAGCTCTCTGCGCATACCGCTAGGTAAGAAAGAAGTGAAGAAAAGACTAAAAAGAAACTGTAAAGAAGTCACGAAAACAAAGTAAAGTAGGCACGAAAGGCAGAAGTCCCGAACGTCCATTTATAGCCGAGATAAAATGATGAAAAAAGTTCAAATGCAATAGTATTCGCCACATCTCATCGCAACTCCGAAACTACAACTAGAATTAAAAAAATAAATGTTCGTGGAACTGAAGCTGAATTATTGCATGGTAAAGCCCCACCATCAAAAGCACTTCTTGCAAATTTTCGAGGGGAGTTGTCCAAGTATGATAAATTAAGCCCAGTATAAATCAGGTCTAAACTCTTTAAAAACTGATTTCTTCAATATGAAGACCCCTTCTCATGGGCACCATGGCAAAATGTTGAAAATTTGTCTCACCTAAGACATAATTGTCAAATGTAGCTTCATTTATGAGCTTGTTTTTACATACGAATTATGGGTCGCAAATAAGCACATCCACACCAATCTATTGATGTCTCGGGAAAAATTATTTACGGCGTGCAGCGCACCGATACATCAGAATCTCGGGTTCAAAGGGTTAACAGCTGACTCACTGCATCGCAGTAGACCTTAATATTTCAATTAAGCAACATCAGAAGACCTCAAAATTGGATTAGCAGATATGTAGTGGGCCAACATAACGCGCCAACATGAGCGTGTGAAAAAATTTTACATTTGCGCTAGCCGCGCAGGTCCAAACTTAGAGCACTTGGTACTAAGGTCTACCACCCAACCTCAACTGAGGGACTAAGGTGCCCAGTAAAAAATTACACGATCAATAATGCGGTCGTTATCAGCATAGAAGAAGTGAAGCAGCGATAAGAACTGCAGAGCGTAGGTCAAACACGAAGGTCTTTCTTGGTGTCTTATCCCCTTGGAGAGATAAAGGTGACGTCATGGAAGCGGATGAGAAGCAACACGAACGTGGTGTTAACCCTCTACCGCCTCACGTTCCCCACATGGTACACTCAATAAAACTGCTCGTATATTTTATTTCTCGTCAAGTAGATGCTCATATGTATTTTTTGAAGTTCACTGCCGAGTTGCAGTTCGTCTCTAATGTGATGTTGGAGACAACCTGATGCTAGAGCTACGTCTAATAACGGTGGTTATAATACCGGCAATATGAGTAGAAAAATTAGGCGGTAGAGGGTTAAATTAGAATTAAAGTCAAGCTAACACTACAAAACAAAATTAAAAAATAAAAGGACGTTAAAGCACACTGAGCAGATGTATTTTTTTGATGAAATGGAAATGTATGGGTAAAAATTGTTAATGGAAGACAGTTGCATCTGGAATAGAGTAGATTTCTTTACCCATCGTCATTTCCATTTGACCCATCAGCTCACGAAATTTATTAGATGCACTGCTACTTATAAATTGAAAGAAAACATCTGAATGTAGATTAAAATACAGAATTTAGATGAAAGTGTACCACCACCTTCGCGAGAAAAAAATAACCTAGAGTATGGATACCAAGGCAAAATACTAAATTCATATATTAAAACAGATGCGGTAAAATTGACCCGAATAAGGCCACGTAATCAATGGAATGGAGGAGTAGAATTAGAATCACACGTGCATGACGCGTGTCGCAGGTGGGGCAGACACCTGTTCCGACACCGACTCCGTGCTCTGCTTCTCTAATGCTCGGACAAACGGTCCTTCTTCTTGCTACCTCCGCATTCTAAAATTACAACTGTGACTCACGTTTGCTCAAATATGCGTGCAGCTAGAGTCACAAAATTACAATTGTGACTCACGTTTGCTCAAATATGCGTGCAGCTAGAGTCACAAAATTACAATTGTGACTCACGTTTGCTCAAATATGCGTGCAGCTACAGTCACAAAATTACAATTGGGACTCACGTTTGCTCAAATATGCGTGCAGCTAGAGTCACAAAATTACAATTGTGACTCACGTTTGCTCAAATATGCGTGCAGCTACAGTCACAGCTGCAGGTACCGATAGAAGCGGACTAAGGAGCAAGTGGAGTTAGTGGATAGAAATCATAAAGTGTGCAGCAACTAGGCAAATTTTCATTCAAAAACTCTTCGTGTTAAAAAGATTGTCGATAAATATGAATTTCGCTACTACTCCGATTCATAAAATAATTTTTTTTAATCAAATTTTGTGCAGGGACAATAATCCTTGATTTAAAACGCGTCACATGAACATATTTATTGAAAAATTAGATTAGATGTAAGTTTGAGCCTCCCTAACCGAAACCATGGCGTTCCAAGGAAAGGAAGGAGTAAGGCCCCAATTGGTATGAAGTTGAGGGAAGGCAAAATCTATGCACAAGGAGCATAGAAACGGTAATTTCAGAAAGAAGTTCATGAAACAAAAAAAAAATGGAGAAGAAAGTAGTAGGTACTGAAAACCAAATTAACACGTTTTATTTAAAAAAAAAAAGAAGGAATACCTAACCTTTAGCTCGGGACCTCGCATATTCCCCCTTGGAGAATATTAAATGCATCAGAATTACAAAATTGACGAACGAGTCTTAAAAAAAATATTGTCAAACCTTTTAAAACCTTTAAATCCAGATACGGCAATTAAAGTCAGTGGGTATTACAAAAATCGTAAAATCAATGATCTCTTTGTAAGATCTCCAGAGCCAGCCAGGGTGAATGATCTAGACAGAGCCAATGTGATGTATCGGTTCAACTGAGACAGAAGAGAATACAAGTATCCGAATAAATGTTACATTGGCATGACTAGGATGACCCTGAAACAAAGAATAACTACACACAAATTTCAAGATTATATTTTTAAACATTTCTGTGTTCATCATGGTTGTGAGGCCTACATTGAAAAACAAAAATTTTATATGTCATTAAAGAAGAGCATATTCAAATTATAAAATACGTAATCATCAATCAAAATCAGAACACAATCATAAACTCAAACCTGCCCTCATTAAAATACTGATGATTTGTTTGCTCTTAGAGTATTCCCTAAAATTGCAGCTTTGAAGTTTGAAACCTCCGCTCGATCATCCATTTTGCCTCTGTCTCTGGTGCCATGAACATGTAGCTGTTGTGCAGTATTACCATGTCGTCTGGTGATCAATATTCCTGCTCTACAAAGAAATTACTCCTACCTAGTCATCTTGCCCTGTAATTTTCTGTATTTTATTTGCGTCTGATTCTATTTCACCATTGGATTTTTGTCAGTGCGACTGTAAAATATTTTTCTATATATTTTCAGCCTGAAGATGGCGTTTGTGACATCGTAACGTTTTTATGAAAAGACGATGATATAGAATTTTATGGATTGAGCGTTTTTTTGTAAAAATTAGCAATTATCTTAGTCTTCTAGCCCGTGATGAACCAGAAAGTAAAAAGTTCCGAATTAACAGGCATTTCCACCAGGCCGACTCACTCAGATGTGCGCAAGTCCGCTGTCTTATGCAGCAAGAAAGGCGTCCTTTGGCAGTCCTTAGCTGCTTGATGTGTTCTCAGATTGCTTATAATTAACCTGCACTAAAACTCATAGAAGTGCATGTTAAATTTCTGCACTTTTAAGATACAGTGGCGGTCAAGTAAATCTTCCTGCGTAGCTAAGAGTGTGTTAGCTCATCAACAGGTTTGTCATGCGAGTAGCTACTCGTGAAATTTCCTTTGTTTCTTATCACTAATAAGCGATTCCTTCGCAACTCCTAAGATTTGGGATCGAGGCGTGAAAGCGAGCCACCTCTGAAACCCTCTACCGCAGAGCTTGTGTAACACCTGGCCTCGTATCACCACTAGGTAGTATTAATTACGTACGTACTACTCCGCTTACCCTAATAACGGGCTTTTCAGTAATACAAGCGGTCGTCCGCACACCATAAAAATTGCGAAACCAAGTATTCGATCCCAACCCAAAGCGCCTGGATCCACAAACTGAATAATTTTGAAACACATTATCGCACAGTGGCCGTTACTATTTGATTCGATAATTAATTTCGTAAACAGATTTTAGACATATCTAACACATTAGTGAGCCTTGATAATTTTTAGATTTATATTTCAAAGTTTTGAATGCATGAAGTTTCCCTCTCAAATTTAAGTCTTTCAAGCCAACAATAACCAATAAATTTTTCGTAATCGCTATGAAACTACGACATGATACCTTGATAAAAACCGTTATAAAATAGTTATAATAGGATTTAATTTGGTATTTCTTATTCTTACTAATACTAAGCCCACTGACACCAGGTAGAAGTGTGCAATCAAATGAGCGAGATTCGAGTCTTCCGTCGTCATGCACAAAATCAACGTCTGCAGATAAACGAAATAAAAAGGCTTTGAAGAGAAAATTAGACCGTTGGTTGCAAGGCACAGCAGTACCTTAGAATTACGTAATTACTTCACCGCAGAAGATATCGAGTTCTATTGAAATGACAATTGTGAATGGTGATTTACAGCCTCAAAGATTACGATACAAGTTCATGGTTAAGCTGAAAAATACCAAACAAGAAGCTTACATTACATCAAAACCGCAGAACACTAAATTCTCGTCCAATAGCAAGAATAATATGGCGAGCAGTACTAACTGTTTTTCTACAACTAAAACATGACCAAGCTGATGACGAAAGCGCTAGATCTCTAAATGCTTAATTGCACAGTAATAGTTCCAATTTTTGTGTGAATTCAAGTATCAGATTTGATTAGATTGTAAGTTCAAGCCTCCCTAACCCCAACACAGGAGTTCTGAAGAGAGGAAGGATGAAGGCAACATTTAATACATAGTTAAGGTAACATAAAATCTATGCACGAGTTGCGTTCCCCTGGGCACAGAGACGGTAAATTAGGAAGGAAAGGATATATGAAACATAAATTGGAGAAGAAAGCAATAGGTGCAGGCCAGGAGTGAACCTAAACAGGCTAATGCTTAATAAAAATAAAACAACCTATTCTAATTCAACGGAAAGAGAGCCTGTCCAACTTCAAGCAGGGGACCTCAAATTTTCTCCCATAAGAGCGCTAATTCCTATAGACATGTTTCCATCCAGCAGAAGGGATGTAAATTCAATGTTGAGCACTCAAAACTTGTTGTTCGTCTCCAGATTTGCATGCAAGGGTTGAGTTTCTCTTTAGTGAGCAGAGGGTGCCACGAGCACGTTCGCTGCACAACTCTGCCATGACACACTTGCATGGCAGGCACGTACGCAAATGTCCCCATCAGCAACGTGACTGTAGCCAGGGTTGCGAGATTAGCATTTTCTTTAGGACCAGAATGATCACATTCAGCCTTCTCTGAACTAAATTTCACCGACAAGATCATTCCTATTCTGAACTGTTCTCAGTCAAATTATAATAAAACGCTAAACATCTTCATTTTCAATACAATGCCAGTGTGCCATCACAGGGAGCGACTAAATCTAGACATACATAAGAAGTCACGCCTTAATGCTGAAGAAAGAAGTCAGAGGGGCTAAAAAACAGGACAGCACTGAACCGAAAAATGTTCCATAATGAAGTAAAAAATATTTTACTTCAACAAAAAACGAAGGCATGCATATCTCTCAGCTCGGGACGTCGCATTTCCCCCCGGGAGTGCTAATTCTCATAGATACAATAGTTTTACGAGTATATCCATCAGGGGAATGACTACATCAAATCAATTTGAATTTCGTTGAAAATATTTACCATCTTGCTACAACGCTTACCAATAATAACTTTTACCGCAAGATAAATTTCAAGGTTAGTTGTGACCGTGGCAACAGGTGGAGGTAAACATGTCGAGTCACTGAAGATATCTGACCTCCTGGCCGGTGGAAGTTCACAAATGACGCAGCACCTTCATCAAAGTCGTGCCAATGTATGGCAAGGCTCACATTCCTAACTTGCCACACGTGCTTCAACAGATAACATAAGGAAGCGTGGTTTAGTAACAATGTGAACATATTGGTCAGGAATGTGAAACCAGTAACATTCAACTGCTCTACAATGGTCTACTTGCAATGAATGTAATGCACTGCACTGCACTGCACAAGCTCTTTAATAGGAAACATGATCATTTCCAGAGAGACCAGAGTAACTCTCTCAGCATACGCTCGCGTTAGTGGCGCCTCCGAGATGACACGTTAACTGCAATACGACCCACCGGGGGGTCATTTGAAAAAGTTTAAACAATCTTTTAAAATTAATGGTATTTAATGGACCGGACCCAGTTAGTTTGTTATTTATAAAATTACTAACAAATTTTGAAGCTAAATTTGACTTGAATACTGAACTTCAGTTTAACCCATCGGAGTCAACGCAATAAGTGCAGGAGCAAAGAGACATCTGCGACAGCGCCCATGGGCTGTAGCATCAGCAGCACCTGTTGAATCGCCGCGAGTGATGTTCGTAACTTCGCACCAGCTTTGCGAGGCGCTCTTTGGTACACCCATGAGGTCATCACACCGAGAACAGTTCTCCAGCTTCATGCAGAAATGATTATGGATTGATTACAAGTTAGTTTCAGCCTCCCTACCTCTACAAAGATGTTCAAAGACAGGAAGCATGAAGGCACTGTTTAGGGTGAAGTTAAAGGAACGCAGAATCAATGCACTTCATGCAGAAACTTTCCTGTCCACTAAGTAGAGCATCACGCATGATCCGGTTTCCTGGTATGATAATTTTTTCCGGTCACGATGCCTCGCAATAATTTTGAGTTAAACCAAACTTTTTCCTAGGCAATGTTCGTTTGCCTCAATTACGTAAGAATTATTCACGTATGGTATTTGAAATAACATGAACAATGAAAGTAAAAAAATTACGAAGCATTGACATTACTGTAATTCGTTCCTAGTGCGTAATAGTGTAAAAAGTGAAAAGATTTAATATATATATATATATATTAAATAATTATCTGCAGTTTAACAAGTAACCTTTCCAAGTAAGAAATTGAAGGTGAAAGAATCAATCACAGTTCGCCACAGTTGGCTGAATGGGTGAGTCTGGCAGCCGCTCTTAGGGAAAAAAGCTCGTCAAAATCTAAACCTAAACCACGAACAGATTTCACCTTCACCATATGCGTGGCTAAATATAGTCTAGTTGGCTCATGGCACCCGGACAACGTTCGACCTTGACGCCCTAATTTGGACAGTACCGTCAGCAAGCAATGTCCAGGAGGATGATGTCATGAAACATGACTATCCTCTAATGACAGTAATTTTCAAAATATTTTTGGATACAATGACTTTTGTACATTATAAAAATATGACTTGAATCAGTGCAACGTGAATCTGAAAGAGAATCATTTTACTAGTGACAACGATGATTTAAACTAAACAAAAATTCAAAAATCAAGCAAACGGAAAAATTTCAGAAACGCTAGAGTAGAAAGCCGATTGCGCGAAACGAGGACCTCCACAATGAGGTTGAAAAGGTAGCCGCAGAAAAAGATGGAGCCTATCTAACTCTTTCATTCCTACGCTTTCTTGAACAAGTGCCGGTAATCGATTAGATAGGTAACCATACAAAGTAATAGCGCTAACTTTAAAATGCTAAGACAAGGGCATTTTAACCATCATTATTTTCTCTTCCACCTCGAATGATGCCCACAAATCCTGCAACCATTCAAGGAGGAATATTTCTCCAAAGAAAAATCCACAGAAACCTTCAGCTCTTCTAAATGGGGACGAACGACAATAGAGATATTTTGTGGATGCTACATGATGACATTCTCAATGCAAAGATGAAGGCGATTACGAATAAAGTGAAAACGTTTCTAAATTCCATTTATTCAATAAAATCGTGGATAAGATTGGATGATGTTAGTTACAGCTGTACTAACTACAAGAAAGGTGTTCGAAAGAGGGGAAGAAGGAAGAGACTATATTTTAGTTTGAAATTAAAGGAACGTGGAATGTACGCACAAGATTTGTCCCCACATCCTGACCATAGAAAAATCAAATTGAAAGAAGTTGAATAAACCAGACAATCAGATTAAAAAAGTAATAGAGGCTGAAAACAAAAACATCTACATGCTCAAACAACGATGGTCCGTAAGAAAACAAAAAAAATATTCTATTTCAACAGGACTACATAACATTCAGCTCGGGACCTCACAACAACTCCCCACGAAGCACCAATTCCCATAGATGCAATAGTTGCATCGGTCTGAAGGAACTGTTGCAAAGTACCAAGAGCTAAAGTGGCTTCTCATGTATCGAGTGCAATACGACCAAACATCGGCGTACTGAATACTCCGTGATCCGCAGCGAGGATACTCTAAAGCAGTGGTTCTTAACCAGGGTTCGATCGAACCCCAGGGGTTCGGCGCGTCGAACCTCTAGGTTCTGCATGGTACAGTTTGTGCACTAATACAGTCAATAGTTACATACACATGTTTCAAATCTGAAAAAAGCTCATTTTAATTTTCCTACAACGAAGGGTTCAATGAACGCATGTATGGAACTTGCGGGGTTCAGTACCTCCAACAAGGTTAAGAACCACTGCTCTAAAGGTTTCAAGAACACGATGCCAATGCAAGTGTGAATCCGGCAGGAAAGTTCGTCGCATTTATCCAGTACCTTGAATAAGTTTTCTGTTGCTGTAATTTTAGGTAGGAACGTAGAGATGAAAAATGTCGAGCGCTTCAAAAATTCGTTCGTCGAGTTACGGCAGTGGCCAGAAGATCAAGTGTTCATATGGATATAACGCACAACTGCGTTAAGGAATCAAGAATTGGTTTAGAAAATGTTGACCTAACGAGTAAATATTGACCTAATCGGTAAGACGAGCCGTCAACTAAATTCAGCACAAAAAATTACACTGCAGTAACTCCACATCACAACACAGGCATTTTACAAAATTAATAAACTAAGCATCTGAATCAGAAACCATTAACTCATCCTTCTAAAAGGTTCAGATGCACGACATGGGTATCGAAATCAATTGGAAACGTCAATGCAAGATTCGACATCATTTTGAAAACGACCATCTGCAGATTACAAATGCGCAGGAACGAAGGCTCTGACGGCGAACCCGCAGCTGATATTAAAGGAGATAGGCCGTTAGCGCCCGCCGGGGTTCAAAAATTGCATCATACTTATTTCATAAGCGCACATGCCGCTGCTGATACTTTGAGCAATATACTCGACATTCTTTCAACTTTGCCATCAGGTCAAGGCAGGTTGAATACCCGGTCAAGTACGTCACAAATAGATAGATCCAAGGCCTAGATGCCATTTAGAGGAGAGCCAGACTGAGAGGTCTGAGAGCTCTTCGCTAGTTGCGGTTTGTTTCGAGGAACATACGGCAAGGAGACACTTTTACTTCAGTTCGCTCACGACTTCTGGAGATATTCAACGATAATCAATGCAACATTAATCCACTGCTACGGCTTGAACATATCTAATGGTTTTACCAAATCTCTTCACTTTTGCGTTATCCCACACAAAATTCACTACTGTAACCACAGTCAAACTCAGGAATTTCAAATGGAATGCGTGAACAACGTGCGGTGGGCTCAATCGATAAGAACGTTGACGCGTATTGATCCCCGCGAAGGT
Organism: Platorchestia sp. MABIK; assembly: GCA_014220935.1. Classification (NCBI taxonomy): domain Eukaryota; kingdom Metazoa; phylum Arthropoda; class Malacostraca; order Amphipoda; family Talitridae; genus Platorchestia; species Platorchestia sp. MABIK. Next base: position 23,766 of record JACJUY010001265.1, read on the forward strand.
GCGCGAGTGCTCCACCCATCCTCCATCACTGTCACTTTCCAACTGAGTTGCAGAGAGCCAGTGAGCCACGCTGCCACCGAGTGTCAGAAGCTCAGTGCGGCAGAGACAAGCCAATGAGGAATAACCATGAGAATTGTTCTGGCACTTCATTTTTACGCGCATGAACTCGCGTCAACTCTCAGCTGATGGCACGCTCTTCCTCATTGTGTACTCACCTTGCGCAAGAATTTGTCAAGTAATAAAATTTTCGGAGTCGTGATAATGCATATCTCTTGCTACTTCACTTGAGGTTCTCAGAGGGGACCGCATAAAGCCAGGGTAGAAATCGAGCAATGTTCGGATTGCTTCGCGCTCTACAAACCGCCACAGTTCAGTTGAATAAGATTAACCCAGAACGTCTCCTCTCGGCTTCTTAGAAACGATTAAAGTTCGACGGCCGACGTCGGTATGAGGGGGCACCACAGCCAACAGATCAGCACCTTTGTAATTGGGCTATTTATCAGGTGCACAAGACGGTATCTCTGACTTTTGATTTGGGTTCCTGTTGACGTCACATTTCGGCGTAAGATTTCATGTAACTAATTTGTAATATTGAAAATGAATTTCCTCATACACCCGCGTCATAAAAAGAACCGCAAACGTCCCAGGGAATTTAAATCGCGTACTTTTCGCCATACATTAATCTCACGAGCAGTGAAATCACTTTTTTTATCAACGCCGTTTGTTCAATTTGACTTTTTTAATCTCAGCACTGAAGATAGGATCTCTGACCACCGAAGAGTTTAATATTTAAATATTACCTATAACGTAGGTCCTCCGTTTATACCTCACACAAGCGCTGCCCAAGAAATTGCCCACTTAGCCCATTAACATTCACACTTGGACGCTGTGACGCATTTAATCCCAAGATAAGCTTTGCTTAATCAAGGTCACCTTATCAGAACGACACCCTGGCCACATCTTCAGAAATTAGAAAGGGAAAATGAAGCCGCCAGAACTCTTGCATAACCCTACAACGAAGTCAAAACCATAGGAGAATCATGTGAATTCGGGGCTCTTCCGAAAAGATTAGATTAGATGTTAATTTAGTCCTCCCAAACTTTAACAAAAGCGTTCAAAGAGAGGAAGGAGGAAAGCACGATTTAATACGGAGTTAAGGAAACGCGGAATCTACGCACAAGATGCATAGAAACATCAAAGTTGAAGAAAGTAGTTGGCGAGGAAAAACTAGACAGCAGTGAACCGACGAAAATATGCTCCGCAACAAAACGAAAAACCTTTTCTATTTAAACAACAAGAAGACCGACCTAACCCTTAGCTCAGGACCTTACAGATTCCCCCTGTTAGCGTTAATTTCCGCAGATATAATAGTTGTACCCCTGAGGGGCTCTTCCGAGGATCACAGGCGGACTACTTTAGGACTACACCCTCACACAGGATGTCAAACTAACGAGGTTCATTACTTGAATTCTCAACAATACCTTTAGAGAAGGTCAAAAGGCCTGCCTACCTTCCTTCGCGGACGAAATATTCCTTCTATGCTGGGCATGTCTCACAATGTGTCATGGAGAAAGTACCGAATCAATTTGCAAACGAGCGCAACATAAATGATGAAATCAGACGAGTAGAAGGCGTTTCCTAGAACACATCAGTCAAGCTGTAAAACCATTATACGGGAACTAGGATGCTTTTTTCATAGTGTTCAAAAGACGGCAGGCAGTCAACGACGAAGGAATACTAGGAGACCTATATTTACCAGCCAATGTTCTTCTCTTTGAAAAACATGATAAATTCTGATGCAAAATCTCCTTAAACGAGCAGATCAAAGCCAACACTGTAAAGCGCCACGACATCTGGAAATAAAATCTATTTTTTCTTTCAGGTAAAAGGCTGTACAAACATGAAAATGCCAACGTTCTGTGCACTATACAATGCTTATTTATTATTCATGGAAAAGCTGTGAATGCCTCTAGCGCCCGTTGGCGGGCAAGTTTCGACACCTTGGACGTGTTAAAATGATCTCGTAAGATATTTTCTCTTCGAAGTTTACATACCACTGGTAGTTCCACATGACAAAAAATCTCAAAGCTCACTAAGCAAGCCATCATAAATAACTGAAGAATACGCATTATGAAAGGTTTCTTTTTCTGGTCTTTATTGAATGCATTCTTGTGGGAGAAGATACAATTTCGGTGGAGTAATTGAATTCAGTTCAATTGCACATGCGTTTCAGCGACGTCGCACTATCTCGAATTTCAAAAATTGTTTTCTACTCTCAAATTAACTTTATGCGAGAATAATGACAAACAGGTGTCTTATGCTTAGAAATATATACCTGCTGCGCGTATAAGATGCCTTACAAATACTTCGACTTTTTCTTGCCACTTTCAAATGTCAGAATTTTCAAAATTGACACTCTGTTCTACTATGGATCAAGATGAGTGTATACACGCAAAACGCTATTACAGAGTAAAAGAATTGATTATCCTAAATAAAATGTCATTTTGAATATTTTGCACTGTTGTAGAGGCAAATATTCCAACATCTTAGAACACAGTTTTCTCAAAAAAAAAATGCATCTCACTTCCCGAGTTGCTAGAAAGTAACAAATTTATGCTATAGAGCATGAAAAATTCTCACTCTACTGAAAGCAAGGCAGGCTAGAACAAGCATATGACCTCACCTGTACTGGACGTCTCGGTAGTACTTCTGTTTGCCCGCAGACATGGCACTGCAGAGGTGATCCAAGCTAGAGCTGCTGCTGCGCACGTTGGCGTCGCTTTCTGACGCGGTCGCTCGTCTCGCGCTTGTCTGTGGAGCAGCTTCCATTTTCTGTGTACGGAGTAAGAAAACGCGCATTAACACGTTGACCGCGATGGGCTTAACTGAAGTTCTATAGTCAACTCAAATTTAAAATCAGTGGTTGTAAGCAATTTTTTGAAATAGCAAACAATGACGGGATCGTGCATTCAGAGGTCGGATTTTCAATTAGCAGTGATTGAGTACCCAGGGAAATAGAGTGAGTGAATACAGGTTGGTCAGCAGCATAATGGAAATTCCCCCCGTGTGCCGGGAGCTAAAATCGCGACAAACGTGTGGAAAAATACCGCGCTTCAGGAAACGAGGAGCTGCATAGAGGTGCAGTAATGCGTTTATGCCGTGAGAGGGACGCGAATAAAACAAATTTTGGATCCCCAAATGATACTGGGGAGCCGATTCTTTATTTGACTTGAATTGAAGTGCCTTTTCATCAAAAGCAAGTTAAAGGATTAGATTATTTTGTATGATACGATAATGTTTCAACGAAGTTTACTAAAACTATGTTATTGTTCTTGACAGATTACGTAAGGTGTATTACTCCAGTAAATATTTTGGTTTCACTTTCCTGTTTACGTTTTAAGACGTTCCCAGCGTGTTCGGCCATTTGTGTACCAATAGGTAAATTGCTCATTTACGTACCGGTGTAAATGAACGACATCTCCTTTTTTCGCATCCTTTTCAATAAAATAAGTATTATCACATGTGGTAAGATGATATCGTACAATTTACTTCTCATATATCTCACGAAGGATGAAAATGTATTTGAGCATTTAAGTCGATTCCTCTCTTCTGCTATTCACAACCCAACCAAACCAACCGTTAACACACACGGAAACGCGGTGAACGTGCTAAGCTATTTTTAATTTTAAAATTAATTTTGATGAACCATGATCGGGTGTTTTATGTAATTTCATGCGTGATTACATACTTCATCAATTGAATTTTTCCATTTCCTGTTACTTAGGCTGAAAATAAACACCCGAGGGGCTTCTTCTTCGGGTTATAAAAGTCAGGATGTTATTCCTACAGGTGCTTAATCTTCACGTGGCCCCAAATTTCGGTAACATGTTAGAGGATGAGCACGAAATATAAGAGAAAGTGTATGGAAATTGTGAACATCAGTTCAAGAAATTACCTATACCAGTTAGTTTTAATCTTGTGTTTGAAAAGTAGCCATCCATTAGGGGCATCATTTCCAAAAACTCGAAACTTTTCTTCTATTGGACTTACGTATATGAAAATTTGCAGACTACTAGATCTCTAAATTCGTAACAACTTTTATTGAACAAGTTTTTTTCGTTAGGTCATATAAAATTAATTATTCCTTAAAATATAAAAAATGAGAATATATAAGTTTCAAATTCTCAGAAATTTACAGAGCTAGAGCAATGCGGTTTGTTGCATTTGAGAGTGAAATATGTGCTCCAAAATCGCTATAAGACAGATTTTAAATTTAAATTTTTGCTGAATTTATAAAAATAAATTTTGAAAGAGGTAGGGTAAAAGTTATAAATTTAGGGTAAAAAGTCTACGGAAAGTTTCACATGAAATTTTTTGAAAATCCAATTTATAGGAATTTTAGAGCACACATTTCACTTTCAAATGCAGCAAACCACATTGCTCTAGCTGTGTAAATTTCGGAGAATTTGAAACAAATGTCTTAAAAACTTATTTGATTTATAAATGATAACTTTTAAGATTCAAAATGCTTCTTCTACAGTTTTTGAGCTACAGTAATGATTTTAGTATCATTGGATGCAAAAAAACAAGAGCTTTCCGAAAAATTGAATGGTTTTTCAAAATTCAATTTTTTTCCTAAGTTATGACGTCGTAAATTTGAATTTTTCTTAAAAAATTATTTGCTTCTAAATTTTTCCATTTTTTTAACTTAAAACTGGAAATTTGAGAAAAAGCATTTAATTTTTTGGAATGTTCAAGTTATTCTGCATCCAATGATACCAAAATCATGACTGTAGCTCAAAAACTGTCAGAAGAAGCATTTCGAAAACCCCCCCCCCCAAAAATGTCGTTTTCTAGGATTTCCTATTTTTTTTCAAGAAAATCGCATTTTCTCACAGAAGGTAAATGATTCTAAATTGCATTTCCTATCAGTGTACCAAATTTCATTGCTCTAAATTCAATAATAAAAAAGGTTCGGAAGGGGGATGCTCTCCCCCTTTTGGGGGAGCGCTAGCTCTGGGATACGTTCCTGATATTTCTACAGAGATTCGGGGACATATCTCAAACTCTTTTACAGCAATAAAAAAAATCGGGAAAATCTTATTTTTGACGGAAAATGCTCGGAAATGGTGGCCTTAACAGCAACATTGACACTAGTGACAATGGTGTTAGGTACTTCGAGAAAGCGTATTTCAAAGACGATTGTAGGGTTTAATTTTGCCATAAAACGTGAGCGGGCAAGTGGAACTGTAAATACTGTGTTTTACTTGCGGACACGCATAGTACACGAAGCAAACACTCATTTTGTATAAAAGTTAACCTTTTCTTTCGACGAGGGGAGAGATAATCAAGAAAACCCTCAGATATAGGTTTAAGTGTCACGACAAGGGCGCCACATTTTGGTGTTGCGGTTGGTGGAGCTCGCACCGCTGGCAAAAACGACGATACACATCTTGATAAAACAAATAAGGGCAAAAAGAAATGAGAATAGACAAATGCAGTTAAAGACAAACACTCGAGATTGCCCGGTGCGCTAGCCTCACCCCCACAGAAAAGAGACAAGAACAAAATGCGATGGAGTAGATAGTAAATATTAACATAATTATAACGTTAGCTTGAACGGAACAGCGTAGTCTGTACGTATAGTACCAATATAACTACGTTTACTGGCATGCGTCACTCATGTTCCAACATTTGACTTGGATGTCCTTGTGTTATAAGCCAGAGTATCGTCATCAACAAGCCATTCATATAGCAGCGGATACTTGCATAATTTATCAGTAACGTTTCGGTGTTGGTCGGTCGTGCGTCGGTATGAGGCACAAATCAGTAAGTCATTTTAAGGTAAAATTTCAGAGTCGACTCGTTCTCGTTTTCTACGAACGCCAAATCTTTCTAGCAAGGATGAAAGTTAAACCTCGTAGTTTGAAATTGAAAACTAGAGACAGTGGATCTCAAGACGGATTTTTTCTTGTTGTTACTATTTTCATTAAATTGAAATATGGATGAAAAGCAGCGCCTAGGCGACAAAATCAATGTTCTGCTTCTACTTCCACGTCAAAAGATGGAAGTCAAATGAATTTTTCTGCAACATCAATCCAAGTCGCCATAATTCAAGTTCGATACGAAGAAACTACAGGAGATGCTCAAACTAAAGCTACATTCCTGAGAGAGAAAATTGATTCGTGTTAATCGTGCATCAAATTCGGTGTAGTTCACAGCCCTGCCAGAAAACGGAGCTTATTTTATAAATCGAATCAAAGAGCTTAAAGAAATTTAACGAGAGGCCAAAGTGAGTACTGCTTGTAATACTATTTTGGGCTCTGAGAAAGACCATCAGGCCGAAAATAAAAAATAAAAACAGAAAATCATATTAGTTCGAAAATTGCGAGTAAAAACGGGGTGATTTTTTAAGTACCGTAGAAAACTGGGAACCTATGCACAAGGTGGGCTTGCCACAGGATACATCGCTCACAAAAGCAGCCAGTTGAGGAGGAGGATGGGAAG
>JACJUY010001265.1:41009-76043 GCA_014220935.1 Platorchestia sp. MABIK
GTATCCGTTGTGAGGGGTGTCACGGCATAGGGAAATTCTCACAGGACGTTTTTCTTGTCGCAGTCACAACGACCCGATCCAGTATCCGTTGTGAGGGGTGTCACGGCATAGGAAAATTCTCACAGGACGTTTTTATTGTCGCAGTCACAACGACCTTATCCAGTATCCGTTGTGAGGGGTGTCACGGCATAGGGAAATTCTCACAGGACGTTTTTCTTGTCGCAGTCACAACGACCCGATCCAGTGCCTGGCGTACAACCCCGTGTCGCACCAGCTCGCGTCCTGCGCCCTCAGCGACTTCGGGCTGTGGTCGCCGGAGCAGAAGAGCGTGCAGAAACACAAGGTGATGCCCGAGGGCGAATGTGTTTTTTAAAACTGAATGCGCATTTGTGTATCTGTGCTTGCAGTAGATAGTTTAAATAATTTCATTCGTGTGCATGATATTACTAGAAAAAATAAAGATCAAACTAAAGGAAGATTGTATTTTGCTACTGGCAGTGTGGTCGTGAACGGATGACAAAGTTTTATTCACAATGAGCAATGCACCTTTAGTAGCTCATTCCAAATATAGGTTAGATATTCACAAGCGCTCAACACAGAGATGAAGCAAAAATCATTTTCTAAAATAATCTTAATCAAAAATTGGAGGAAGAAACTCACATAATTTTGGTGGGAAATATTTTCAAGTTTTCAGTATCATTAAAACCCGTTTAGAATTTTGAACAGATTAACTTAACCTTGAATAAATTTTCATTTAAAAAGAGTAGCTTAAATATTTCAAAGAGTTGGTCAACGTCGAATGATAATGCGTGACTGAACGTTTTGCATGGAAATTTAACATAATTCTTGCCACAACACACATCATATATTTCCTGAAATAATTTACTAATCAACTTTTAAAAAAGTATCACTGCAAGTCACACTTGACGTTGCATAAAAGTTACCACACATATCAAGAAAAATTAGACAACTAAATAATTTCATTCGTGTGCATGATATTAGTAGAAAAAATAAAGATCAAACTAAGGGAAGATTATACTTAGCTGCTGGGAGTGTGGTCGTGAACGAATGGCAATCGGAAAAGCTATAGTTAGTTTAGTTTTTAATAGGTGGTTTTAGATGTTCAGTTGTTCGTAATTTAGTGAGGGTCTATGGAACACTAACACCTGTGCCTGAATTGCTCAGAGCTCCAGTCGCATCTACTGCTGCTCATGGACGAACGATGGCCAGTACCTCGCGCTGGGTCTGGCTGACGGCACTGTCTCCATCAGGAACAAGGTTTGCGACACCTCGGAACAAATTCTACTCTCCGAACGCTCGTTAAATTCAGAATAAGCGCCCAATGATGTCATCTTTTGTTTAAAGGGGAGCGTTAAATCTCTATACAGTTTAATTTTCTGAAATGCTTTATCGCATTCTGGTAAACAGCGGAGAATGTAATAAGTTAATTTTATTTTTCTCTGGCTAGTAAATAGTTATGAATTTTTAAGAATTTTCCCGAAAGTTTCCGTTATAATTACATTAATGCGTTTTTTCATAAGTTATCTTTTCCTTCCTAGAAATGCTGTCAAGAAAGATCTTGAAATTTTGAGACGGGTCTGTGCTTCATGTAATATTCGCTTCTCAGTCTATCTTTTCCTCCGTGGTATTTATGATTGTAGCCGACCATATATTGCATCAATAGAGGACGGCTAAATTAAAGGTACAACGATGGTAAAATTAGGCTGGGTACACTCTCGTATTCGAGAGCTAATGATAGGATGCCCTGGAAGTCTCTAAACTTGTTCGGGCCCACAAATAGCTGAACTCAAATGAGTCCATTGTGCTAGACACAAGAAACAATCTACTGCTGTTTCACTTGTGGGGAAAAAATTGTTTAAATATTCCTTCACAGAGTGGGGAGGTGAAGATGCGCATCGACAGAGGGGGCGCCAACTCGCCTATCCGGTCCCTGGCGTGGAACCCGTCCAAGTAAAGCATTCTTTACAGATCAAGAATTAACACGTTGCTTGTGCTACGACACATCGATGGGTCGTGCTTAAGTTCTCCCTGCTGTGACACATCGATGTGTCGTTTGAAAAGGTTTTCGCAATTTTTAAAATTAATGGTATGTATTGGACCCAGATAATATTTTGATATTTATAAAATTGCTAACGACTTTTACCTTAAATTTGGGTTGAATATTGAACTTCAGTTCAACCCATCACAGTCAACGTGCTAAAGAAACGTGACTTTCACAGTACACTTGATTTGAAAAATTACAGCAGCGTGAAATATTTGAAATAGTGGAAGAATTTTGAGAAAAATGAAAATTTGAAAGAGTTGAAAGATTTTTTGCCATAAGCACGTATTTTGCCAATGGTAAGAATATAAACTAAATATTTAAAATCCACAAAAGTTCACTTCGAATCGGTCACTTTCAAAGTACTTCCGTGAGGCTATTTATAACATCTTCGGATTATAAAGAAGCCCTACGTCATGCAGTAATAAATACAGATTGAAACAAGCATGAACAGCATTGATCTATGCAAAAGCTTTATTAATTGCGAACTAGATCAGCACACCTCAGAATGCGAAGCCAATTTTTGGCTAAAAAAATAGCGACATGCCATAAACTAGCATTGAACGGTGGTATCATTTTGCAAAAAAGGGAGAATTGAGTTGTAGTATTTTGTCATAACGTGACATGATTTAAATTTAAACTAGCAATTTGAGCAATTTTCCACAAACAATGCATCCTTAGAATTAACTATTCATGTTAATTACACAACAAGAAGTAAGTTCATTTACTGCGTAATTTTTGATGAGCATGTCAGCAAAGCAATTCAGTACTGGAGTGTGAGGTGTTCGGAGACTCGGCCTGCACTCGTATAACTGACCTCAGAAACTGACCCTGCACTCTGAGTGTATGAGTGCAAAGAGAGGCGGTGCTACTCTACGACGCTATAAGCCCATGTTCCTCTATTACTTTTACTTTCATTAATCGACAAGTTTCCGTGCGGCTTACAGAAGGTAAATAAGTTTGAAGGGGATATATATACAATTTCCAATACCGCTATCAGTTGCGTATAATGAAAAAGTCGAATGTATATAACTAGAAAAGTGCTTAGTGTCTTTCAAACATGCAGCCTTTGAGAACTTTTTGAAATCAAGGTATTTTTAGGAAACGTTATTTCCAAGTCTATTTATTTCCCAGTATATTTTCCAGCAAATTAAGAATTTAAAAATTTCGATTAATTCCTTCATGTTTTAAATATTTTTAGAGTAACGTCTGAACAACAAGCTGCAACAGTGATGAGTTTTTCTCCCTGAAAATTTTTCAAAAGTTCTCAGTGCTTCGAAGTTAATCATTGAAGCCAGAACGTTTTCTAAACATTCCGTCACTCCCTCGTCAGAGATGAGGCATACGACATCCTCTGCGTCGCCGACTGGGGACAGAATCTCTCCTTTTACTCCATGAATGGAAAGCTGGTTAGTGACAAAGTTGTACCTCTGCTTGATGTAAGTGTTATAGGGTTGAAGTCGCTTTTTTTATCATGATATTAACTGTTTTAGAGCCCTATTATAGGCTAAAAGTACGTGCTCATCATGAAAATAAGAACAATCAAATCAAATTTTATTACACCAATGCCGGGGAAATATTTTGAATCTAATTCTGAGAATTATCGATACTGGATAAAAGAATGATCGATACTGGAAATATCTGATGAAAAGAAGCAAGAAAATCGGGAAAATTACGCTATTATGTAACCGATAAAAGCTGCCTACCAACGTTGGCTCGTAAGAAGTAATTAATTTGTCATGATTAAAACATCAAAGGTACAATATCTAAATTTACTTCTTGCCTATATGTGAATAATTTAAGCTGCAAATATTAACTGAGAACTCTTCATTTCGAAAGAAAATAGTAATTCCGACATCTCAATCCCCAATGAAGTTCAGGTAACTTGTAACCTCTCCATTTTTCCTCCTTGTTTCAGTTATTGCAACAGTCAAGCAAGTTAGAATAACTTTGTCGCGTTGGTATATACAACCCATCTATTTTATACTTATGTTAGTATAGTATTATTTTTCAAAATCACTATGAATATATTTATTTATTTTCTGTGAATTGAAGTTTGATGAAGCTTACATGTATGTCATTATCAACGTCTACGAAACAAATTGAAACCCACTTATTTCTGGTCACATTTTTCCCATTGCTTGTAAAACGCTTGAGTCAGAGTGCGTTTTCATCATTTATAAACGCCTTATATGACACACTGGAACAATTTACATGGAAAGCAATCAATTAATATTCCAGATCGGGAAAGAACGGCCTCTGGGCTTTGACCCGTGTTGCGTGAGCTACTTCACCAAAGGAGAGTACCTGCTGGTGGGCGGGGCAAACAGAGCGTGCGGGCTGTACACCAAAGAAGGCGTGAGGCTGGGGGTCGTCAGTGAGCAAGCCTCGTGGGTCTGGTGCTGTGAGGCGCATCCTGACTCCAGCTATGTGGTGAGCAGTGCCTCCAAGTGGTGTATTGGTAGTCAGACGTGATTTCAAGCCCCATAGTTGGCGTGATCATGGATTTGAGGTAAGAAATGATTTCAGATCCAATAGTTGGCGCGATCATGTATTTAGGGTAAGAAATGAATTTAGGACCTGCAGTTGGGGTGAGAAGCGTGTCCAGATCATGTGGTGTTAAAAAAAACGTACTCACTCTTTGACTGCCAGTACTCATGTGTTTTGTTTTGATGTAGGTATTTAGTGATATAGATACAAGCCTAATGAGTTAAATCATGGAAAATAACATAAAATTAATGAAAATTAAACACCGTAAAAGGAAGATAACTTAGTTACACCTGAAACAATGACAAAAAATCCATGAGTAGTTGTCTGTCACAGAATAGATACATTATTTTGAGACTCCCTGCTTTGGCTTGAACAATTGCAGTGCATCATATTTCTTTCTCTGTCACAGGATGTGTGCATTATTTTGGGACCCCTTGTATTGGTTTGAACTATTGCAGACCATTAACTTCTTCTGGCGTGTCCCTCCATTCGATCCTCAGGCGGTTGGGAGCCAGGACGGAACCATTTCGTACTTCCAGCTGGTGTTCGCTACGGTGCACGGTCTGTACAAAGAACGGTACGCATACCGTGAGAACATGACAGACGTCATCATTCAGCACCTCATCACCGAGCAGAAAGTCAGGATCAAGTGTCGCGATTTGGTTAAAAAAGTCGCCATTTACAAGCACAGACTCGCTGTAAGTCTAATTTTCCTAGCTACAATTTAAATGACGACACAGCAGCATTCGCAATTGCAATAATATTTAAAAAGTTCATGCTTGATGTACAGGGATAGAAAAGACTTTCAAACATCATATTGTTCATAGCGCATAGTTCTACCGTTGCGGAAGAACTGTTTTTCAATTTACGTAGCCGTAGCGGTGCAGCAGGAAACGAAAGTTCAAGTTTCAATTTGCTTGTGCTACGGTAATTTTTCTTACAAAAAAATCTTCTAGTCCAAGCAGTTTTCAATCAAAATGCGAGGAATTCGGTCATTAAAAATTAACGTTGCAGAGCAAAGTCTCCAGAAGAACTTTGACTGCCAGCTATACCGCTACAACTAAACAACGCGAATTGCCTGGTTATTCGTATTGTGAACGTGACCACGCTCGCTGAACTCTGCAACATCCAATATTTTTTTGTGTTTACACACAGGTGCAGCTACCGGAGCGCGTCATTGTGTACGAGCTCTACTCCCAGGACGCCGCCGACATGCATTACAGGTACTGCACGCTTACTTATATTCACTTATTTTGTCAGCCCCACGCATTACTGGAACACATATCGAATCTATACAATAATAAGAGCCGCGTTCGTCTGTCCGAAGCCAGTCAAAAGTGTGTGATGAGCGTATCTGTGATGCAATCTTCATCAACTCCGCAATTTCCAGTGTATTAATCCATCAGATTCGAGTAGGAATGAATATCACGTGAATTCTTACGAAATAGGAACGTGTGTCATGTGATTTGTCGAACATTATTATACATTTTTGACGTGCCGTTTGCACTCGGCCTCATCAACTTTCGAGAGATTGAATTTTTTTATTTCTTACGGCCTTTTTTTCATTTCGCCTTCATTTTTATTTCAAAAAAAGAGGGGTAGACTAGTATTAGTGCAAAGTAATACAGGTACAGTTACTGATTGTCACTACAGTGCATCGTTTACACTGCTCAACCAAACCTGCACTTACACGTACTTATTTCGACAATACGAAGCAATGAAGGTTCACTGGTTCAGCTATTAATTGTTCATGCAAAGCATTACAGGCACACCGATTAATTATCATAGCCACGTGGTACAAATATATCATTAATAGTCGTTGTGGTGCTTTACAACCGCATCAGTTAATCATTAATGTCATGTACCACAATAAAAATTAATTATGATTGCAGTGCATTACAGATTCGCTAATAATAGTAGCGACGCATCACAGGTACGATACATCAATTAATCATTATCGCAAAGCATCACAGATAAATCAATTAGTCATTATCGTTCCGCATCACAGGTAAATCAATAAATCATTATCGTAACGCATTACAGATACATCAATACATTGACACTCTGTAGCACTGCCCCCAAAATTATATATATATACAGTATCTTACTAGAAAGTCAGCTCTCAGGTATAGACTACCAGAACATTCCATTCATTGACGTGCGTAGTTTTGGAAGCAGTTCACACACAGTGCATGTACAATGCTGGTCCTATGCTAGTACTATGCTTGTAGAGCGCTGGCACAATTCGTTACAGGAGCAGTAGATTACAAGTGCACCGCCATTCCTGTTCCATGCAGTACATCTGCTTTCACATGTACAACGACAAATAGTGAGCATTCATACGCTGCACAAAAGGATAAATATACTTGATTTTTAGCGCACAAACAGCTACTACGCACAAGTGTTATGGGCAGCAGTACTACGCATCGCTGCCGCTACGCAGCATCAGACGTTACGCACTCACTACATACCGTGCCACAATTTTTACGCCTGATATGCTTTAGAAGCAGAAAAAAGAGACATTTAATCGATTTTCAAGCTCTACGACAACATCATATGCAAACTCTTACTTATCCGGTCAAAAATTAGTCCTAGTTATCCAACAGATGAGATGCTTGATTAGAGTTTTGAAAAGCAGGGGCTAATTTTTGTGAATTTAAGTTGAGGTTCGCATGAAATTATGTCTTGTAACTCGAGGGTCGCTTGTACTGCAGTTGCCCTCATATGAGGTGGTGTCCGTGCCGGCAAGCTAAAGTGGAGACTAAACTCGTCTCGAAATAAGCAAGTGTTGTTCGTGATCAGAGATGAATACTAACTTTAATAATTCATTCTAAGAGGTTTTCATGCCATAAGATTTCAGTGTAATTGTTTTAAATTTAGATAAATTGACATCATTTTACTTTGAAAGAAAAAAACTCTCGCTAACAATTTTTAAAGGTCACTGCCGCAAGTCCAATTTATACTTCTCATAGTTTCTCTACTAAGCTACTCCCGATGGTCGCAGAATACTTAATCCATTCATACATCATATTTATAATCACGATACAATTATCAAACTTTAAAGTTTAAATAATTTTCCGTTAGCGAATATCGATCGTTACTCGATCGTTACTACTTGGACGAAGAAAACTTTATTTCTTTGTTAATCACTGTTATACTTGGACAAAGAAAATTGCACTTCATCATGACCATCAATTCAGTTTTAGAGACCCATATTAGACTAAGGGTATCGCTAAGGTATTTTCTAGGTACAAATATTCGTTTAGTGTAGCGGTAAGGCTGTTATAGTTGTTTCATTGTACCACCTCATGAAAGGTTTGTTCTAAATGAAGTTTTCGATGATGATGAGGTTAATTTCTACCTCGTGCACAGCGTACCCAGTCCAAATTTTTCGCTGGAGCATCTATGATTTTATCCGCTCAATTCAAGCCTTAATATTGGGCGGCTAAAATTATAGATGCCACAGCAAAAAAATTAAACGGTATATTCTAGAAACTCCTTTTTAAAAAACAAAAAAAAATCAGAATTTCTCAATACTTTCCTGGAAGAAGATAGTTAATCAACTTGTGCGAGCGTTCCAAGGCTTCAACTTCCCTTTATTCCACAGAGTGCGAGACAAAATTAATCAGAAGCTGGAGTGCAACTTGCTAGTTGTCTGCACAAATCACATCGTGCTTTGCCAGGTGGGTAATTTTTGAATAAAGATCGAGTGTAGAATTTTAGCAATTATACCTGATCCTGTTAACATTAACACTCTGACTTTGTCTAAACTTCTATAGACTGAATTTTTGACCCTATTTACAGCGATATTTGGATCACAGTGTCGCATAAAACTTTCACTGTTCTCGTTGCTATTTTATCTATCATTGGCTTACAAGAACGTTGTTATTAACACAGATATTGCTCTTTTAACTATCATTAGCTTCCGAACGTTATTATTAATTAACACACGAAAGAAAAAAACCGCTTACCTCGTTTTATGACATTCCAATGGGCAGGAGAAGCGGCTGCAGTGCCTCAACTTCACAGGTCTGAAGGAGCGCGAGTGGCAGCTGGACTCCATGATCCGCTACATCAAAGTTGTGGGCGGACCGCCCAGCAAGGAGGGGCTCCTGCTGGGGCTCAAGAATGGACAGGTCGGGAGTTGGGGAGTTAATGTGATGACGGTGTAAGGTGGGGAGCTGACGGTGTGAGGTGGGGAGTTAATGTGCTAACGGTGTTAGGTGGGGAGTTAATGTGCTGACGGTGTGAGGTGGGGAGTTAACATGCTGACGGCATGAGGTGGGGAGTTAGCACGCTGACGGTGTGAAGTGGAGGAAACAAGGATCAAAAGGAAAATATCTGAAGGAACAAAATGATTTGACTTAAACATTAGAATGTGACAAAAATTGTGTTGCTGGCCAAATCTAAAAGATATTCTTATGGAGAATTTGAAGTCAAAGGGTGTTGTATGGAGGAAAACGCATAGAAAGCTTTTGATAGAATTGAACCGTATTTTTTCATAGACGTTATTTAAAAATTGAGAATTAGATGTCCACGTTGGAGAAAAAACTAGAGATTTATTTAAAGGAAGATCGTTCTACAGAAAATTGATTGGCCCCAGATTGAAAATTTAGCATTTTATTGTAAAGGAAGTGCCGAGTAAAGTAAATTAGACGAAAGTAAATTACATTTATACCAAGGACTTGGTTTACACTAATCTTAATTTATCTTTGCTGCAGATTTACGGTTGGCGCTTTTCACTTTTGCATTTGATGTTCATTTTAAGTTCCATTTGATGTTCAGATGAGGCAAGTCTTAGCCGACATTATTTATGAACAGAATAATTAATGATCAAATATTCTTACATTTACTTGTCTGTGACGAATGTCGAAGTGTTCCTGAATGAATTTTACAGCTTGAATATCTGTCAGGTGTTGAAAATTTTCTTGGACAATGCGTTCCCGGTCCACCTGCTGACCGTCGGTTCTGCGATCCGATGCCTCGATCTGAACAGTTCCCGGCATCGCCTCGCAGTGGTGGACGACAACAGCGACCTGCTGGTGTACTCGCTGCCAGACGGAGACCTGCAGTACAGCGTCAGTACTCTTGGGAATTTTAGACTTTAGCATCAGGTTTGATTGCCCGGTACTCTTGGGAATTTTAGACTTAAACAAAAGGTTTAATTGAACATTACTCTTGCGAATTTCAGACTCAAACAGAAGGTTTGTTTGCCCAGTACAATTGGGAATTTTAGACTTTAACAAAAGGTTTGATTGCCGAGTACTCTTGGAAATTTTAGACTTTAACAATAACAAAAGGTTTGATTGCCCAGTACTCTTGGGAATTTTAGACTTTAACAAAAGGTTTAATTGCCCGGTACTCTTGGGAATTTTAGACTTTAACAAAAGGTTTGATTGCCCAGTACTCTTGGGAATTTTAGACTTTAACATAAGGTTTGATTGCCGTCGATTCTCGATTTCAAGTTCAAGTCCAATCTAGGCTCAGATTTTTATCAATTCACGTCGATGTAGCTGCAAAGATGGCAGCATAAATTCAAAGTCGAGTTGGCTACGCAGCCTTCTGTTTTTTGTTGCCAAAATCCTCTTGTCTGAGCTTCTTTCAAATAAAATTTCAGTGATGCCTGCCTGACATCTGTGATAGAAAAAACAAACTTAGCGGAGCAAAGTTAACTCAAGAGAACTTACGCTGACTGCTGTATCGCTACGATAACATAAATTGTTTGAAAATACGACACCTGACTGAAACGAACTTATGACTCTTGCTGCAATTCAATTTAACCAAACTGATTGCTGACAGCGAAGTGCAAAACGGACTGCATGGCAACTTGAAAATTAATAAAGTTGCTCTTCGTTTTGCTTCAAACTCGCAAAGAATTGATGCAAGATTTCATAAATTTAAAAATATCTTTCTGTTTCTTAGGTGAAGAATTGCAGTGGAAAAAATGGAAATATAAAATATAATATTTGGACATCTTTGACTTGACAATCTGCACGAGACTCTTTGTATCTAATCAACGTACGAAAGCGCATGTGATGCAGTGGCGACTATGACGCAGAGAACGATAAGTTAGTTCATTATCAATGATGTCTATCGATAGACTCTGATGAGGATATTAGTCACCGATAACTCATCTTTTCGCAACCCTCATGTGCAGCATCTGCATTGAGTCATTATTGAAATAGGCAATTTGGAGCCACGAAGTGTGCAACAAACATTTACAGTGAGTCAACTGGTATTATTGAGGGCCACACTGTAAATGTGGCCAAGCATATCATGAACAAATATTAGTTTATACAAGAATTGAAAAAAATGAAACTTCGTTAAAGTTGTCTCGAATACGTGACTATGTTGAAAGAATAGGAGCAATCACAAAACAAATATTGTTGTAGACTAAGAGCAAACAAATAGCTCAATTTACAGAGCAAGCAGTTAAGTATCAGCAAAAAAGTGTTTTAAACTTTAAAGATTACTGGTAAACAAAAGCATCGCCATCACGCGTCGGTGATTTCGACCTGTCACTTTTCCAATATTCTTTACCCATCTCTAAAGTTAGCATTGCTTACCTTTGAAAGGTTCTCTGGCTGATAATTTGATTGTATTCTGTAAATATTACTTGTATTTGTAACAGTTCGAATTCGTCGCGAAACTAAAAGTTATTCATTAATTAATGGAAGCTCGACTGCGTTCTTGTGACGAAAGTTGGGCAGTGATCATGTCTCGCTGACGGGCTACAGTTTTCCACTGATAAATACGGCGCCAGAGGAAAATTTCGGTCTAAAAATATACATTTTTCATCGTGGGTGAAGGGATAGAAGAGGCGCGAGTGCCCATAACAAGCAAACTGACTTGTTAAATAATGTTAGAACATAAATATTGAATGCATACGTGAATTTACTTTCTGTCATGCACAATTTCACTGTTGTGTTGAGTAATCGAGGACGTGAGTTTATATTTTTAATGGCACAATATACATAAAAATAACTGCGTTGCGTTATGAATTTTGCTTCTAACTAATGAAGACATGAAGACATAACTTAACCTATTCTTATAGAAAACAAACTATGTTGCTTAACTTAAGTGAACATAACTTATACTAACACACCGTAACCTATCTTATGTTATTCATAGCTAATTTACCTTATCTTAACTAGCGTTTAATGTGATAGAGGCTTTTACTTACCCAACGAATACCGACCCAATGACAGCAGCTGCCTAACGTCAGTCTACTTTGAAATTACGCTTCCAGTTCTCCCGCTAAGATGACGGGAAATCTTAGAATTTCTGGTCAGTAGTTGAACAGTTCATTTTGAAGCTACGTGTTAGAACAAAGAAGAGAAATACTTGGTGTAACGAATTATGTCTCATTAGTGCATGTACAGGCATTGTATGGATTTCTCAAAATAAATTCATACTTAATATTTAAAGTAGGTGAGGCTTTTTGCTCGGTAATTGTTGAAAGCTTGAACCACAGGAATAGGTCCTAAGCTACACATGTTCAGCACATCAATGCGCGTTTTTTTCGTATGGTAACCTCACGTCAAAAATTTCACTTACGTTTTGTTTTCAACTAGATTAGCTACAACAGTAATCAGGGGACAGATGAATGCTAATGAAAGTATCATGCAGTATCTACGCGTATCTTATACACACAGTGCAAACTTTCGTTTTATGTAATACACAATTGCAAGTTTTGGATCCTGCCAAAAGGTTGGGCTCAAATGAAAATTTCTATTTGAAAATTTCTATGAAATAGAAGTTGTAGTTGCCGATTAAATGTAAGTTCTTGTTTGCAGGAGAAAGGGGCGAACAGCGTGGTGTGGAACACGAGCTGCGACGCGATGCTGTGCTACTCCGGCAACAGCACCTTCAATATCAAGGCAGATAATTTCCCAGCTCACGAGCAGAAACTTCAGGTGAGGAACTACTCATTCACTAATTCTCACGATGCTCACCCCCTCCGAGCCTCGTGCCTAGTGTGAAGAGGTGTTTCCAAGTGTTCTTAGTTAGTTAGTGTAAGTTAGTTAATGAAATGTAAAAGTTGCTATCATCTATTTTGAAATTGAATTTTTTGTGTTTTATTAATAATAGAATTTACTTATTTGATTAAGGAGAAAATGGTACTCGCAGGCATGAAGTAATAAATCCTCTCATCAACGACAGCGTTCGATAAAAATAAAAAATATCTTGAACATTACCCAACCTGTTTCTGTTTTCAAAAATCCATTTCACGTTCTTTAGAAGTTTTATTACAGATGACAATTCACTTCTTTTGAATTAAACCATCAAAAAGATGTTAAGCATAAGTTACAAAAAAATGAATTTTTTGTTAATTTTTACATTTTTAGACAGAGAATTTGAACGCAGAATTTTTTCAGGGCTTCGTTGTAGGTTTCTGCGGGAGCAAAATTTTCTGTCTCCACGTAATCAACATGTCCACCGTTGAGGTGCCTCAGAGCGCACCCATGTACCAGTACCTCGACAAGAACAAGTGCAAGTGAGTACTTTTATTAAATACCTAATAATACTTTCAGAGAATTGATGATGGGAGCAAATTAGTCCTGACTTACTAATTATGTCTTAGATATTCTAAAGCTAAAGTCTATGTTAACAAGTCGACTATTTTTCACTCAGCGTCTGGCTCACGTCTTGCATCGTACTTCACTGCTTGCAAGAATGAAGTAAATTATAGTTACTCCCGCGGTTCATATTATTACTGTTAATTAACTGTTAAAAATACGATCACACATGTAAGACTCAGTGTTACCTTTCTTAACTACCATGTACAATTCTCAATTTATTTTAATCTTTGAGTTGAGGAATTTTCCCTTGATAAAAACAAAAGAAGAGTTGTAATGACGGTGAAGGAAAAACGTTTTTGTGAAAATGGCGAAGACAAAACGAACTGGAATCATTGGACCCTCAAACAATTCTATGTTTCATTGAGATTGATCGTAATCGCTTTGAATTAATCGAGGACTCACGATTTTTAAAAATTAATAAACCTGCAATTTTTCTTTAAAGAAGGAATTAGGGTTAACAAATTACTAATACTTAAAAAACCGCTAACCTCTACGGAAAAAAATCATTCATTAGAACAAAATTTCTTGGCCCGACTTGCAAAGAAATATTACCTCTATATAGTTCAATTATCACGTTTCCTGCGAAGGGACCCACCGATGGTCACTGAGAAAATTTTCATTATGTAGCTGACCGACCAACAGTCACAAACTCACTCTTTATAAACATGTATTGAAAGCTAAATGAAGGCACGATCCAGTTAATATGTGCTATTTAAAAAAATACTTACTACAATACAATTTTACTTTAAAGTTGAATTGAACATTTAACTTCAGTTTAACCCGTCGCAAAACGTGTTAAACAAATGCACCTAGTATTGACCCTGTGTGATCCCAGCGAAGCGTACAACATCGCGTGTTTGGGTGTGACGGACGGCGACTGGAGGGCGCTGGGCAGAGCAGCGCTACACAGCCACAACTACGACATCGCCAGGAAGTGCTACACGCGCACCAAAGACATGAGGAGTCTTCAGCTGCTGCAGATCATTGAGGTGTCTCCACGATAGGCGCATTCAGGGGGTAGATATTGCATGGATACATTGTTCTCGCGACTTTTCATGATGCACGAAAATTAATTTCATGTTGATGTGAAAAAATTATTCGATTAACATTCTAGGTCGTCTGAGGGACTTTTCGTAGCGATAAAGAGAATTTCAGGAATTAAGTAGCATGTAAATGAAAAGCCATTTTTTTATTTAGTATAATCAGGGTAAAAGTAGTTAAGAAACTGATATTGATGACTATGAACGAAATGTTGAATTTTCAAATGACAAACCTAAAAAAAAAATAATTGATAGGTAAAATTGTTTCCTAATTTCAAAAGTGCAAAATTGAATAAATTCAACAGGAGATTATTAGGCTGTTCAAAACTGAAAACAGTTTAAACAGTTGAAAAAAAGTAACAACTTCTTACGCAAACTACTCACTAACACAAACTTTTAACTTACATTAACTTCTAACAAATCAATATCTAACTCAGTGGTTTTTGAAATAACATTTAAATTACCACCACTGTAGTTCCTTAACAAACAATTGAACGAATATTAATCGAAAACTTGATTCATTGTCGATAGAACTTCATTCCTTTAATCAATTCAAATAATCTATCGAATAAATTTAATTTCAAAAAATCTATCGAATAAATTTAATTCAAATAATCGATCGAATAAATTTAATTCACATAATCGATCAGGCCCGTTACGTTGCTCTGCATTCCGTTGCCCAGGAACGCGGGCAGCAAGGCAGCGGCGACCCAACGCTGGCCGAGGCCGACATATTGGCGCACGAAGGACGATTTTCGGAGGCGGCCAAACTCTACCGCAAGGCTGGACAAGACAGCGCCGCAATGAACATGTACACCGACCTCAGGATGTTCGATTTGGCACAAGTGCGCCCAATTCACCCTCTAATAAATGTGTAAAATGCTGAATAAAGGAGATTCAATCTCAAATGAAATTACGTGTGTATCATAAAAGTGATAATTTGACGAAAGCGAAATAGCGTTCTTCAATTCTTTTCGCCAGACTTTTGCATCTAGCGAGAAAGAATTGTGACTGTGTGTTCTAGAGATTGTGTGCTAGAGTCACCTGTACCTTACGCAGGAGTATCTCGGCGCGGACGGAACGATGGACAAGCAGCAGTTGATAAAGAAAAAAGCGGACTGGGCGAGAAACATCAACGAACCGCGAGCGGCAGCCGAGATGTACATGTCAGCTGGAGAGACGGGCAAGGCCATCGAAATCATGGCTGAAAACGGATGGGTTGAAATGTGAGAACGGACTCTATTGAACCGAACATGAAGCAATGAACCGGAATATTGGCGAAAGTGCCAGTAGACCTGCACTAGAGGCTTAAATGCAAGAGTTATGGTCGAATCACTGCTTAAAATATTTAAAAACTAATGTGACGGCTGACCAATGTGAAAAATAATCCTCTTGAATGTAGCTAGCTAGTTAGACCACCATTATTGAGTGAAATATCTGTCCTTCATCACTTTAAGTTTGAATTAATAGAAACACCTCGTCAATATATGGCTTGGATAAAATAAGAGAATTTACGATGTTACTTCAGGCTCTCTTTCTTGGCATAAAAATTTGCATCGTCGATACGTTTCTTCATTTCCAACTGGTAATTTCATTTAGTAATCTATCCCATTCGATCAGTGAAGTACATAACGCGTGAGCTCATTTTTGCATCAGAAGTGTTCACGGATTCGAACTACTGGTTAAAGACTGTCATTTAAGTGTGCCGACTTTAAATTCATTTAGAGCACTCAACAAATGCGACATAACAAAATTGGTGTCCTATATAGTGCAAACCAGCAGTTTTCTTTCATTTGAACTCCATTGAAAAGTGATCTTATGCATTGTGAATAATTCATTTACGATGCGCTATGCAGACAGGGGCAGGCATCAGAGAGACTCATTTCAGAACACAACTGGACCATGACAGCGTATAGAAATTGAGTTTGCTTCAAAGTAAGATTTAGTAGAATACGTAATTCACATGGAATTTTGACGTTGAACTTTTCAAATTATAATTGAGGTCGCTTGGTAATAAGATTTCGTCCAAATCCGTAATTCATTAGAGATTTTAACACAGAAATTTATCAAGTAGTTATTTTTATTTTGAAATTTAATGATTCATGTTAATTTTTTCCCGCAGATATTTTGCATTCACATTTTCAATGACTTCCTTAGCATTCAAGTAGCACTGAAATAGGCGTATAATACTAAACTTCAGGTCGACTTCTCTGAATTTTCTTACGTCGTAGATGAGTTGAAAGAGAAAAACTCCTTCTTACATCATGATAGTTGATCACCATTTGAATACAAAGGTTTTTCATATCACGATAGTTCATCACCGTTTGAATTTAATGGTTTTCTGCATAATGATGTTTATCACCGCTTGAATTAAAAGATAAAAGATTTTTCATATCACGATAGTTCATCACCGTTTGAATTTAATGGTTTTCTGCATAATGATGTTTATCACCGCTTGAATTAAAAGACACTCATATCATGATGGTTTATCACTGTTTGCATTCGATCATCACCGTTTGAATTCGAAGTTCATTCATTTCATGATATTTTATAACCTTTTGAATTCGAAGGAAGTACAGTATTCAAAGGAAAATTTTCGCAGGCTGGTGGACGTGGGCCGCAAAGCAGACAAGGCGGACCACCAGACGCTGTCGCTGTGCGCACAACACCTGCGGCAGCTCAAGGCGCGCACCTATGCCACGGAGCTCTACAGGTCTTCTTTCTTAACACTTTGAGTGCGATGTGACCCACCGGTGGTCATTGGGGAGATTTTCCTAATGCTGCTGACCGACACTAACACTAACTCAATTTCATAAATGCTTAATGAAAGCTAAATGAAGGTGCGATCAATATAATGTTCGTTATTTTCATAATTGATCACTAAAATTACCTCTAATTTGAGTTGAATATTGAACTTCAGTTTAACCCGCCGCACTTAACGTGTTTTTATGCCTTTATTACGCGTAGTTGATTAACTCTCTAAAGTGGAAATGTATAGGCTCTTAAACGAAATATTGCGGTTATTCTTCTCAAATAATTATTCATGAAGACCAGTAAATGGGAATTTTTAATTGAAACGTGCATTTTAGCTTATGTAGGTTGATTTGAAAATGTAATCTTGCATTAATACATTGTACGTTTTCATACAATTATAAGAGTCACCTTCTCTTATTATGCGGAGTTTAACATTTTGTTAGTTCCCGTTTTCAGTAGGGATGTGCCCAAAAACGACAACTTCATTTAACCTAAAAAGGTAAATTTGTAAGCTTTCATGCGCATTTTTATCTGCACACACTCAAATGTATGTTAAGTAAGATTAAATATACTGCTAATACCTAAAATTGTCATTAAAAAATCAGGCGAAGTATAACGCCCGACGCAAAGGACAAAACTAAGCTAAAACCCTAACAGAGCAAGCTCTAGGGATCATTCATAACTGTACGACTTTCTATGTCGTTGATGTGCATACCTAATAGGGAGAAACGCTGTTTGATCTCACTGATTATCAGTTCACACGGTGGGTGCACTTCATACCCGGGCTATGAGTGCTGACCCAATAATTGCTTGAAACGAGAAAAATACTCTTACAGTCGACACGTTTCATAGTTCTTACAATGCTAGCAGAGGGAACAGTTTTGTGGTGTTGAAGACCTATTTCATGCGTCCAGTTTCGAATATTTAACACTCGAGCTTAAACAGATAATCAGGAATTTGGCTGTGCTCTCACGTTTTGGTAGCGAATATAGGAGGTGAGCTCGATTTTTTTTGACACCAGGTTGTACGTTCTGGTCAGTCAAACCGTTTTTGAGTAACATTGAAAAAACATCGTTTTAAAGAGGACAGTAAGACCTATTCCCGTAGCACTTGTTTTAACTTAAAACGGGACCACCTAAATTTACCGTAGAAATTCATAAATAGTATCAGATTAATAATATTCATCTGTAAAAGAATGGTTTTGAAATACATGTTCGATATTCTGAGTTAGTTCAAGAAAGGAATGTTCAAAGTCCCAGTTTCTAGACTTAGCTTTTTTCTCGAACTTAGAGTACACTCCGAGGTTCATAAATTTCTTGAAGCTAGTGTTTTCACAAGCTAGCTCAAGTGTGAACAGTCCAGACTAATTCCAGGGAATAGCCCTGGCTCACCTACCGCATCAGATGTAAACACTTCTTCTTCCTGTTAATGTTTAGATGTGCAAATTGTTAACAGGAAAATGGGCGAACTTCAGAGCGTAGTGGAGCTGTTCGTGGAGGACCAAGACTGGGACGAGGCGTTCGTGTGGGCCGAGAAGTACCCGCAGTTCAAGGAGCTCGTGTACGTGCCGTATGCGACAAGCCTCGCTGAGAAGGACGAGTTCTTGCTCGCACAAAAGGGTGAATTGATCCGTGGATTTATGAAATTTTGAAGTATTGCCGTATTGCCTTCCTCATTTATATGCTGCATTTCTTCACTGCCTTATTAAAAAAAAACAAAGATGCTCTTTACACTCGCTGCACTATGAAAAATGAGAGCATCGATGACTATGTTTTGCTTGAGTATGTTAAATTAAAATTAAAATGCGCGTTAAAATTTTAGAGCAATTACGAGATGTACAACTGACCCAATAGATTGAAAATTAAATCGGTTTTTCATCAAGATTGATCTGAAAAAAGCGTTACGGAATCATTTGAGAAACATTGCTCACCAGCTTTCCACAAGGCGGGCAAGCCAGGGGAAGCATTCAGAGTGCTGGAGCAGCTCACCCACAACGCCGTCACGGAGAACAGGTTCAGTGACGCCGGCTATTACTTCTGGATGTTGTCCCTGCAGTGTCTCGAGCACCTGCAGCCTGACAAGAAAAATCTGTGAGTATTTGGATTCCAGGCAAATTCAGGAGAATGAAGCTCAAACATTTTTCCGTGTTGTTGCAAAATTTTGTCATTAGGGGTAAGTACATTTATATGTAAACATGTCTATGCAGAGTTATTCCTGTGAGAATGAGTCTAAGTTACTCATATTATGGGCATTATTTTCAAACATTTCTTAACCAGAACACACGTAACGAGGTATTTTTGATTAACTACCACGGCCCCCTGGTCACATATCAGTAATTAATTTTTCAGATCAGACACGGAAGGCACCGAAGAAGATGAAAACGATGCGTCCAGGGCACCATCAGCAGAGATGGTGCAAAGGCCAGAAGCGGAAAAGAAACTTGAGGAAGCCAGAGAACTCGAGAAGTTCCATGACTATCAGCGCAGGGCGTCGATGTATTACGTGTATCACACCATACAGCGGTACATGGTGAGTGCTTGTACCACACCGACTAGCTGGGAATAGTGAGGACCCGTACCTCACTATCCAACTGCATAACGTACCTCACTATCCCACTGTTTACAAAGTAGCTGTGTTACTAGTGAAACACTTTTCTAGTATGTTTCGATAACAAACGTTCGGACAATTTTCACACTTGTGACCGTACTCGAGATGAAGTTTCACAGCTCAAATGAAGAAATTAATTTCGATAAAACATCATGCAAAGTTTTATGTGTAAGCGATGACGTTCTGACTTCAACGTTATATTTATGTGTTTTATTTATGTTTCTATTATGATGAGATTCATTGATGCATCGTATCTGCAAGTACTGGTTTTATGCTAGTGGTGTAATTCGTATTTTGGTTAACATGATAAAAATCTAGCTGGACACGAGACGAGGCTCGGAAATTTCTGTCTGAACCATGATTTTATTTCTAAAAAATGCTATTATTATCACCGTGTCTGGGCCCGGCAGTGTCTAACATCTATTGTAGAATTGATGTAGGGAATTTGTGATCGTTTTTATACGACGCAGGAGCAGTTTTAGCCGTAATGATCATCTTAACTCTGGTAATTGTAGTAACTCTTCCCTTGAGCAGTGTCTAATATCTTTTTTATGCGACGCAGAAGCAGTTTTAGTCGAAACGAACGTCTTAACTCTGGTAATTGTGATAATTCTTGCCAGGACGAGCCCTTCACGTCGTACATGCCCGAGGCTCTGTTCAACATCTCCCGCTTCCTGACACACGAGCTGACCGTCGTGCAGCCTCCGGGCATCTCAAAGTTGTATCCTTTTCTGCAAACTTTCTGAAGACTGCATTATAAAGTTTAGTTCGTGATGGACCAGCATTATAAAGTTGTACGTGGCGCAAGGCCTTAAATGAGGTTTCAAATTGTGCATGGCTCTAATAATTTTTGGAAGATGATTAAATTTTTTTCAATTATCAAACCTCAAGATGAATTGGGAAATGATAAATAGGAAAAAATTTATTTACTCATTAATAATTCTATTTAAAAACAATAATTATGTAATCATTGATATCGAGATTAATCAAGGTGGATAATTAAATAACAAAAGTTATGGAAAAAATTGTGCTTGAGGGGAGATAGCAACAGCGTTTGCTTCGACAGAGGCTTCACATGCAGTCAGCCCAAAATAATGTGACATACCTTGAGCAAAAGATCTAGCGTGAATTAACCGTGCATTTACGCATTTGACAAGGATGAGGAGCTGAATTTCACATGAACTTGTTAACAACCATAACGGAATTTCACACAGCGCAAAGCCGTGAAAATCAAGTCTCATAATGTCTCAGGCCTTCAAAATAAAGCTTTAGACTGTATTGCGCAAGTCCCTAAAGTTTTATTTTGTGGAAGACTCTTATAACAAAATTTCATACTGTAAACAGTCATAAGGATAAAGTTTCACGAAGTGTAAAACTTTCATAATTAAGTTTGATAATTTCCAAGGTGCATCTGGGATTCTGTGAATACAAGACTAATCGAGCGCTGATATTAATTGAGTGAAAGGTTTCCATAAATTATGCTGAAGTCTTATTGTTTTTCATTTCATTAAGAGAATCAGCATTTTTCTAAAGCAATTAGGTACTGCGTTCAAAGAACTGTGATCAGTTGCATAATAATCGACATTTCCCGATATAAAAACTAACACTGCTACTAACAAAAGCATCACAAAATGCTTATTAAACACACAAATTTTTTACGTTTTTCTTAGCACATATTCATAGCTCTACTTCATTAGAGGAACCCATGAAAGAATACTTAAAAATGACACAAATGTATTCATTTTAAATTATTCGTATTCATAGTTTTACTTCCATAGAACAATCCATGAAAGGAGCATTTGCATCAGTGAATTTCCTTAGCCGCGCCCAGCTCGACGATGTACACGCTGGCGAAGCAGGCGAGGAACCTGGAGGCGTTCAAGCTCGCCAGGCACGTCCTGGACAAGCTGCAGCATCTGCACGTCCCTGAGCGGTTCCAAGTGAGTCACATACGTTCGGCAATTTTCACGTTTGTCACCATACTCGAAATGAAGATGCACAGCTCAACTGAGGAAATTAGTCTCGATAAAACATCATGCAAAGTTTTAAGTGGAAGCGATGACGTTCCGACTTCATTGTTGTATGTATATGTTGTATTTATGTTTATGTAGGGTTTGAATTACAGGAGATGTTTGATAAAATTTCTCGGGAAGAAAAGTTAATTAGAATTCGCGTCGAATGAGTTACTTGTTGCGTCATTCAACGATAATTGGAGCACAAATTGCAGAAAATATTTTGTAGCGTTTCCAGTGGGGCAAGGTTCATTAAAATACCGGTGATTTAATCTGAAGGACCAAAACAAGTTTTAGAGGCCAATTTTAAGGCATTCAGAAGTAAATAATCTAAAATCGATGGAATCAAATCTGCTAGCTATGAAGAAACCATGTTCAGCGTTCACTGACAGACGTATTCCATCAAATGACTTTCCAGAATGACCTTTCCATTTCCATCTGCTCTACACCGAAGTTTTGACTTCTTTTAACTGTTGATTTTGATAGAAATAATAATTGGCTCCAATGATTTGATGTCATTGATCGACTGGCAACTGTAGAATAGCGCTATCTGTCCTGCATTGCATCTTGGGCAGAGTGCTGTACTCTACAAGACAAGACAAAGGTAAAAAAGTTGTAGTGCATTACTCTCATGGAATTAATGTTGAGGTCAGGTAAAACAGGTTAATTCTTCACAATACGTGCTCAAAAATTGTAATTCGTTGAAGAATTACCGGTGAAAATCTCAACTCCGAGGATTTGAAATGAAAGCCGGGTTGGAAATTGAAAAATTCTCCAAAAGGTTATGTACCTTCTAAACGGATATGAAGTATTTGTAGCTTTCGGGTATTTGTAGCTATTAAACGTTGTTAATTTGTCTATATTTCAACACACGGGACTGCACATATGTAGTTAAGGCTTACATGCAACATGGTAAATGCTAAAAAAGAGCAGAGTTGGTGTGTTGAATTTAATATTAAATTGATTAGGACGGTGCAGAATTGGTGTGCAAATAAATATTACAATGATTAGGACGGTGCAGAGTTGGTGTGCAAATAAAATATTACAATGATTAGGACGGTGCAGAATTGGTGTGCAAATTAAATATTACAATGATTAGGACGGTGCAGAGTTGGTGTGCTACGCAAGGTAAATTTATTTCATCAACCTGATCGCCACAGAGTTTGTGCGTTAAATAAGACATTACAATGATCAGTACAATGCCGAGTGCACAGCTAGTGCACAAATTACATCCTTACAATGAGAAGTTGAATAACAAGTTGGTATTCTGAATTCAACTTTACAATAAAATTTCAAACAACAGATTGGTGTGCTAAATACAACCTTACAATAGGAAGTTCAGTAACAAGCTGGTATGCTAAAGACAATCTTACAATAAGAAGTAAACTAACAAGCTAGTTCGCTAAAGACAATCTTACAAAAGATGTCAACTAACAAGCTGGTGTGCTAAAGACAACCATACAATCAGATATCAACTAACAAGTTGGTGCGCTAAAGACAACCGTACAATGAGATATCATCTAACAAGCTGGTGCGCTTAAGACAATCTTACAAAAGAAGTCAAATAACACGCTGGTGTGCCCAACACCAGGAAGACGTGGAGCTAGCAGCGCTGAAGATACGATCCAAGCCGTTTCAAGACAACGAGGAGCACCAGCCGCTGTGCTACCGCTGCTCCACCACCAACCCCCTCGTGAACGCCTCGGCCGGCAACCAGTGCGTC
This sequence comes from Platorchestia sp. MABIK, assembly GCA_014220935.1. Classification (NCBI taxonomy): domain Eukaryota; kingdom Metazoa; phylum Arthropoda; class Malacostraca; order Amphipoda; family Talitridae; genus Platorchestia; species Platorchestia sp. MABIK. The sequence goes on from JACJUY010001265.1 coordinate 64,280, forward strand.
AACTGCGGCCATCCCTTCGTGTACTCTTTTGTCTCCTTCGGTGAGTCGCGTTAGATCTCGGGTTAGTATGCATTTGCTTCATTTGAATGCTGCATTTGTATGTTGGTGTGCATATTGCCGAATTGCTGCATTTCTATTTGCTGCATTTGTGTGTTAGTATGCATATTGCTGAATTGCTGCATTTCGTCTGGCCCATGAAAATATTGAACGATCACTTCATGTTGTTAGTAGCCAGAAAAGGTCAACGAATTTTCCTTCTGGTTCTTTGTTTCTATTATATTTTCATGCAGTGTAAGAATCGAATTCATTTATTGGAAAGAGCATGCGTTTCAGTGGAAGATTATAAATTAGTGTCATTAGGATTAAAGTATTGATCAAATTCTGGTTCCGTAGACTCGTCTGTCAGTCACCTCATGTTTCCGTCCGACGTAAATTTAACGCAAGACCAAACTACCAAGTTGCCGTCCACTGCGCAGTAATGTAATGGGTGACCTATCCAGCTATTTCTCACAATGTTTTTTTCAATTTTCATGATTCCTACTTTTTGAGAATATTTTATGCTCTCAATCGAATAAACGAAAGTTGTACTTTATTTCAATACTTTGAATTTTTAGGGCTTAGTCAGATGAGTATTTTTTTTGGTTCGTTCTATTACTTATGCATATGCAATACCTAGACACAGAAGTATTAATTCAAAGAACCTATCGACAAACCTAATCCCTCCATAGCAAATTGCTCTGTTAAACTCCAATTTCAAGAATTAATCATTCGTTTAACAGTTGTAGTTGCATCGGTGGTCATTTCAATCGGTATAGTAATAAGCACATCCATAGGAGCACTTTCACCGTACATCCTACGTATGATTTGGAAATGATGAATAATTTCAAAGTTGAGTTCGTGCTCTCTCTTTTTTTATCAATAAATCTACTAAGAATATATTATATGTTGACGTAAGTAATTGCTTCTTCACGCGAAAAGCATTAGTTGTGACTTTGGAATTTTTGCAAAAATTTCTGTTGGCGATTGATATTTTGTTCAAGCTACCAAATTTCGTACCCCTTCGGCCTACATATTGTGCGCAGTTTTAAAAATGTACGCTCATGGCAGTTCAAGTAATTCAAGTTTGACATAGGCATTTTTCTGTAGAAGATGCATGTCATTGCTGGCTGAAAAGATGCTCTTCGAAACAAACGCAACGTAACTAATACAACATTATAAAAGTTTATCAGTAAAGAAATAAAATAACCGAACAACTAATTGCGAAACCAACATTGACGACAATACATAAACCTAAATTTGACCCGTCCCAACAATTTCTAGACGGAATGTTGTTAAAGATTTTAACCGAAGTCGCCATTCATTTTTTTTCGCAGAGGTGCTGCCAGTCGTCCAGTTCGAGGTGGCTGCAGGCATCAGCGACGAGGAGGCCGTGCGTCTCATTCAGCAGGCGAGTGCTGCTCGTGTTAGCTATCAACAAGGTGGTAAAGTTATGAATTTGTCTTGGCTCCCTCTAAATTACATGAGATGTGATTAAATTTCTAAGGTGCCTTAATTTTTACTGAATTGTCATAGTTGGGAATGAGTTGTCTTAGTTGTTACTGAGTTACCGGAGTTTTTACTGTTGTGTTAGGAGTAGTTAAGTTTTTTTTAAGTCGTTGTGAAGTGGTCACTTAGTTTTTATTCAGCTGGTTTTGAATCTTTTTTACATTACTTCTAAGTTTTTTCAAGTTGCTACTAAGGTCTCACTAAGTTGTTCCCGAGTCGTCACTAAGTTGCTAAAGAGGTGTCACTAAGTTTTCCCCAAGTGCTACTATGGTGTCACTAAGTACCGTCAGCGAGCGCGTAGTTACTCAGCCCCTAACCTGTCAGGTTTGACATCCCTTAAATTTATTTTTTATTACCAATTTTCTCAAAGCCGGGAGAATGATTCCTACGTATGATTATACGGTACATTCACTTTTATTCTGCCTAAAAAGTCCATTGTAGAATATTTTAGTTTTTTGTTCATCCTTGATGAATTCCATTCAGTGAACAATTAATTACTCTTTGTTGTACAGGAACATGAGGCAAAACGAGACACGTTCTTTTTTCTCTATGGCATGCATAAATCCACCTCATTACTGCAGGGAAAGGATGCTCGCAACGAACGGTGTGCACCAGTGGACCCTTGTAAAATTGTATTTTTCGGGTATCACAATAATTGTAATATTTATTTCATGACCAGGTACACGTACTTCCCACAATTTCAAGGGAAAATAACCAGAAAATTCGTCCGGATTCATTCGTACTCATGGTTTCTTTGGCTCATCACTAAAATTACAGTACGTTGCAAATCAAAATTTAAATTGTGAGTTCATTTGTGTTCTGGCTAAAGTTAAGTTTTCTTTCCTTCATTGATGTAAATCAGTTTCATCCTTCGCTTGACCTGGTAAATTTATTTTATTGCTTGTCCAATAATATATCTTTAGTCGCTTGTCCATGTAAATTTTTTTCATCCCTCGTTAACGTAATTTTCTATGGTAGCTTGGGGAAGGAAATTTCTTTAATTATTTGCTCGTGCAAGTTTCTGCGGTCACTTGACCACTAGGATCACTTCGGTCGCATGTTTATGTAAATTTCTTTGGTCTTCTGCCAAAGGCGGGCGGTGACGCGACTCAGAAGCCAGACAAGAAGGAGGACGAGGGCGAGGAGGAGCAAGGGGAGGAGGACGTGTGGAGGGCCCCTGACGAAGGGGAAGAAAATCAACTCAACTTGGAAGACGACAAAATAGGATCTGACGACCCGTTCACTGCTAACCTCAGCGCCTTATACGTGAGCGTTATACTGCTACTTGTATTGTAAGCGTGCGATTTGTATTGTAAGCCGAGATTTACAAGTGAGCGTTATACTGCTACCTGTAGTGTAAGCGTGCGATTTACAAGTGAACGTTATACTGCTACTTGTAGTGTAGGCGTGCGATTTACGCGTGAGCGTTGTACTGCTACTTGTAGTGTAGGCGTGCGATTTACACGTGAACGTTATACTGCTATTTGTAGTGTAGGCGTGCGATTTACACGTGAGCGTTGTACTACTACTTGTAGTGTAGGCTTGCGATTTACACGTGAGCTTTATACTCCCACTTATACACTAGGCGTGCGATTTATTCTTGACCTTTATACTCTTACTTGGATTGGTTCATTAGCATTATTAGTAAAGTACATTTCTAAGGTTTACATGAGGGTTTTATCCATGAGGCTTATACGTGAGGTTTATTGGTAAGGTTCACGTAAATATTCTAACGCAATTATAATCCGGGAGTTAGTTTTTTGTTCATCCTTTAGAGTGCAGAGTGCAGCACACACGTACAGGGCACTTGTTGTCGATTGTTGTATCAGCTGGTAAACACGAATATTACATATCAATTTTCGGTAGTTGTTAGGGTACTAGGGTTGATAAAAATTACTTGACGTAAGCTCGCGCACGCTGGACACGAATGGGAACTTAATGAACGCATCGGGTCAGAATCGCAAGCATCGGAGAATATGGTTGGCATTTAGCGCTTCCGTAAATGTTGATGCATGAAAGCTTCTCGTGAGTTCAGAACTGCAGAGTAACTTGCCTGCAGTAATATTTTCCAGGTTCGTTTCAATAGCACAAAATTCGACAGTTGGGTAAACAATGCTACGTTATTTCTTCTGATGAATTTTTAAATTTATTTCTAAATAACTAATGTAGGTGATGTGTCAAATCTCAGATAACGGTAGAGAATATGGCAGGTTTGGGTGTGAGTGTTATAAAATTCATTTATTTTGAGCAGGCAAAATATTTAAAATTTTCTAAAGAACTGCTGAGAGTGCAGGAAAAGTCTTAATCCATTTAGATGCGATGCTCGTTTCCTCATTTTTCAAGGTTTGATATTTCCACAGGTCTTTCCTTTGTAATAGTTTTCATTTATTGATTGCTATTTTCGAAAAGGAAGGCTAAAATTTAGGTAGGGAGGGCTTGTAGTATTATGAGAAGTTCTAGTGGGAAGTGTTATGAAAACTGCTTCATATTTTGATGAATTCAAAGAAGTGATGAAATGAGTCATGTACGAGAAAATCATCCAAAATTGCTCCTTGCCGCAGTTTCTTTTATTTTCTTCACACTCGTAGCCAAAGTCAGAGTTGTCACTGAAGGCCTTGATTTCTTTTCACGCTCGTAGCCTGAACCAAAGATGTCCCCGGTAACCCTAATTTCTTTTCACACTCATAGCCTGGGTCAGAGATGTCCCCGGTAACTCTGATTTCTTTTTACACTCATAGCCTGGGTCAGAGATGTCGCTGGTGATCCTGATTTCTTTTCACACTCATAGCCTGGGTCAGAGATGTCGCCGGTGACCCTGAACAGATCAGCTCTGCATGCCCAGGACCCCCAGGACATCATTATCTGTCGCTGGCCCAAGCCTCTGCGGTTCCAGTACTACAAGAACCTCATGCCGGACGTTCCCATCACTCACTGCGTGCACTGCAACAAGGTACTTATCTATGAATCCGTTTACTTGTAGAACTCAGATATTCTTGCTTATTTTGATGTCTACTTGCTTGCTTTATTGTCACCGTCCATGCTCCGCTTTCTGTAATAATGTAGGAAAAATTGAACACTTTACTAACAGTTATAACGTAAGGCCGAAGTCACTGTCCTATTTTTTGGTATTGATATAGGGTAAAATTTCAATCTCCTCACAAGCTGTGTTGCGGACACGGTCTGTAACAAATGTTGATTTCCTAAAGAATGTTAGTCACAGAAGATGTAGAAAAACGTCGCAGTCAGTTTGAAGGCTGATGAAAAAGGAACTAATGATGAGACTCGAAGAACTTAGAACAACTGTGTTGTGCATTGAATACAATTTTATATTAAAAAATTTCAAATTTCTTATCACTTGAGTGGTGACCGCAATGTTGACGCAGTTCGGAAGTCTCGTTTGGTAGTTCATAAAATTCATGAAAATTATGCTCTTTGGAGCACAGATTTCGTTAGTCATTGTTACTTTTAGATCTTCAATGCTTGACCTACAAACATGTCGAGCACGATTTCCGGTGAAAGTCGAGAGGATATGTGACTTTGCGCTATTTGGTTCGTACTCAGAGATTTTCAGAATAATGATCGGTGAGGTAAAGGACAAGTTTTAGATAAAGAAAACTCATTAGCATTTCACTGTAACGGTCCGCGATCAATCATTCTACGTTTTCTTCTTCGGAAAAAAAGACTCCAATCACCCATATCTCCCAAGGCACACCAGAGAATAAACTGTGTGGGATGCTGTGGACTTTGATATGATTCACAAGGTCTACTGTTAGACCAGTTTTGAAAGTTTCATTTATCAAGCAATCACGATAATTGGAAGTGCAATTCATCGCTGCTGATCAGAATTACTATCATGGGAATGATCTAGTTACATAGATGGTATTTAGACCCTGCGATGTGTAGCTTTGTTAATCCTTAATAATTAATTCTAATTACTGTACATGAAAATTGCATCAAATGTTCTTTACAGTGGCATAAATTTTTTTGTGTTATTATTAGCTAATTTTTCAGTAACCCTTATCAGAGCTGATTCCTTTTTGATTCACCGTGCTAAAATGACCAAACCCAAAGGGTAAGATAGATCTCAATTTGAATTTCAGCAAGAGGATCATCTCTTTCATAAGTTTAGCGAGGTTATTACCGCTTTTAAAATTTCAATAAAATAACTGTCGAAAAATTCCACCATGATAATTTTTTACATTTTATCTTGAAGGAAGCAATTATCTCATAACATCAGTATCGTAATTATCTCAATTTTACCTTCAGCTAATTACCCACATAGTGTAAAAAGTATGGAAATCAGTAGTGACGAGATAAAAATAGAAAATGTTCAATAATCTAAAGTTTAACAAGCGTGTGTATGAAAAGCGTGGTCAATTGATTGGAGGATTTTGGAAAATACGTTTCTATTCTGGGTAAAATGTGATCCTCTCGTTCAAATACGAACATCAACGCGCTGCTCGAGATTTAATATTCGACACTGTTTTTTTCGCTCCCTCTTAGAATTTGCCATGTTTTGTGTATAAAAGAGTGATTGGATATGCTTACGATGTTAATTTTCATCATCTAATGTTTATAAAGAACTTTTTCACCTCATCTGTTTTGCGTGATATATGTCCATAAGATTAGGCTTATCAACACACAACGTCGTGAGGTTTATATTAATGCAAGTGTGTGCCTCGCAGCTGTTCCACACGGACGACTTCATCCTGCAAGTGCTACAGAAGGGTCACTGTCCCTTCTGTCGTACTCCTGCTCCTCACATCACTGATACGGCGGAGTGATCGCTGTAGCAAATGCTTGTGACCTGAGTCACAATAAATACATCTATTTGTTGCGTAAAACTCTGTTGGTAAATTTGAAATGGGTAAGAAGTACAACAGTGATTTAGAACCTGAAAGTGAGTTACATCTAAACTGAGTTTGTTTTGTCTCTTCATGTGGATAATAGCAACAATGATGTTTCTTCTCGATGCCTCGAGAGTGAAATTCTGCTTTTTGGACTATAAAATCTCAGTTCAATTCCTGCCCCGTATGCGGAGTATTTTTACTAGAATATAAGCAGCTCCTCTGGTGATTCTAAAAAATGAAAAACTAGAATAAATGATAAGAAAACTTTTCTACCCTATTGAGCGTGCACTTCACTCCTCTTTAAGTTAAGAAGCTGCAAAAGCTCTTTGTACAACGCGATTGTAATCATGGAGCGAATAATACAAATGTTTATTTTTCATAGGTAGAACGTACCTTGATGTATTTGCAAAATCAAGACGATTTGAAAGCACTGTTATTCAATGGTGGTGTCCAAATGAGGGGATGGTTCTTCAGGTTTTTGATTTCAGTTGAATTGGCTGTTATATTATGTAATCAAAGTGTTTCATAGTTGATGGTCGTAAAAGGTTTGAAGCTGTAGAAACTTGATAACATTTTAAAAAAATTTTCCTGCATCGCACTTAAAATTATTCGTTCGTGAGACTTTATCAACCTCCTACGAATGGAAGGAAATATTAAATTATTATGGTGTAAAGCAACGAGTGCTTTAATTGATATTTTATTAATTCCTGAATATTTTTTTATTGAAATCCGAAGAACAATAGACAAAATAGATGTACACTTTTACCGCGTAATTCGAAGTACGAGTAAACAATGAGGGAAAAAATCTTATTCATTTCTTAGTGATGCTCATAAAAATGTTTTTTGTGCTCTCTCCTGCATCAATCTTTAATAAAATGAGCAATTCGTGAGCGTCTGATCACACAGATTTTAAAATGTCAAGATACGTACTATCAGCCAGGATTTGCACTTGTTCAATCGAGTTAGTTATGTTAATAGGTCATCTCCATTGCCATAACTCAATGTTACAATAAAAAGAATTATCTAAAATGCCCATGATATTGCGTTCTATGTTAGCTTTGGCACGTCGTTGTTAAACTCTTCACCGAGAAGGCTGCTGTCATTATATTTCTATCTCAAACAAAACAATCTTCACGCTTGTTTTTGAGTTTCATTTCCATTGTTGGAGCTAATAAAAGACTAAAACTACTTGACGCGACCGACTGAGCTTAATTAGGAATCATGAAACTATATTTTCGTGTAACATCAAATTTAAAAATCTCATTAAATCTTTGAAATATTGTATCACGTCGATACGCAGTCAGATGACGTCCTACCTTTGTTGAAGGAGAAGTGTGTTCATCGTCACCCAAACAATTTGACAGTTGTAAAGTATTAAAATTCGTATTAGAAATCAAAGTGTAATTCGAACTGGCGAGTACATTTACGAGGTGCCAAGAGTTTTTCTTTAAGTAGCGAGCCATGAAAAGCTAGCGTTGGCTGTTAGCTAAATGATGGAAAGACATGGTAGGTGAAATTGATCCTTAAAAAAGTGAACAACGGAAGTGAAAAACCAATACAAAAGAAAGGAAATAGCGCGGCTACTGATAAGTTGTTTTTATATGTCGTACAGTAAAATGCAAATCACTTTTTACAAAGTTATGATAGAAACCGAAGGTATCGAAATTAATACAAATAGGGGAAATTGTATCTCTGCAAGCGAGTGATTGCTCTGTTTGGTAACACGGTAAAATACAATTCCTCGCAGTAAAATATAAATGTAACTTATTTATCATCATCGGAATCATTTTCATATTCATGAATTCAGCATCAGTGCAAAAATGATGGCTCAGTAATTCCGGATTTGACTGATCATTTACTGATTTGACAATCAAACATTTTATTGGGAACCTGAAAACCAGTTACGTTCAAAGCAGTGCTCATTTTGGAGGCAACGAAGGCTGCAGGACGGCAGCAGCCTTGAGCACGGTTTTATAATGCTTTATAATTTGTAAGCAGGGCAAAGAATCATTGGAGTGTTGATTGAATAGATTGGAGTGTCTGTTTACGGGCTATAAAAAGTTAGTTATAACTTCGTTAAAAATTAAAATTTGCACTTACTACCAGCAACAAATGGCACCTCAGATATTAGCTGGAAGAAATATAAAACACATGAACGTAATTGAAATAAAATTTGCCATAAAATAGACGTATGAACTTGTGAAAAATCGATAATTAAACGAGAAACAGCTTTAGTTTGACAGCCATTGAGAGCTAAAATACGATAAAGGAAATTTGATATCGAAGGAAAGCTACAATTATTAATAAAACAAATTTGTAAACACGTTATTAAGCCTTAAAATCTTATTCAGGTTGTTTTAAAACTGCTCAAAAAATCAGAACACTAAAAACATAAGCAATTTCTGGCAAAGGTTTGTGAGCACAAATTTACCGTCCTAAGTTGCTCCATCGAAAGTANAGCAGCCTTGAGCACGGTTTTATAATGCTTTATAATTTGTAAGCAGAGCATAGAAGCATTGGAGTGTTGATTGAATAGATTGGAGTGTCTGTTTACGGGCTATGAAGAGTTAGTTATAACTTCGTTAAAAATTAAAATTTGCACTTACTACCAGCAACAAATGGCACCTCAGATATTAGCTGGAAGAAATATAAAACACATGAACGTAATTGAAATCAAATTTGCCATAAAATAGACGCATGAACTTGTAAAAATTCGATAATTAAACGAGAAGCAGCTTTAGTTTGACAGCCATTGAAAGATAAAATACGATAAAGGAAATTTGATATCGAAGGAAAGCTACAATTATTAAAAAAACAAATTTGTAAACACGTTATTAAGCCTTAAAATCTTATTCAGGTTGTTTTAAAACTGCTCAAAAAATCAGAACACTAAAAAGCATAAGCAATTTCTGGCAAAGGTTTGTGAGCACAAATTTACCGTCCTAAGTTGCTCCATCGAAAGTAATCGAAGTTTTCAACGAGAAATACATCAGAAAAATTATTCAAGTTAAAAACTGTGTGTAAATCCATTTACAGAAAGGTTATGAAAATAACGAAATAAGCATCTGGAAATACGACGAGAATTTGAGTATTTTGCCTCGTGTCGCTGGACAAAGGAAAAGAATTGATTAACTAGCGCGGAACGGCGCACACGGCAAAGCCTGAGCTGCACCAACCGAGCGATTCATAGATGAGTGACTAAGCGAATAATTGCCGTCGTAGACATCGAACGAACATTCCTTCTTCCATCTAGCATGGGTTAGCACTATTAAAATAGTTCATTTGTCGAGTTATAAGTGACGCGAATCTCCCACTTCCAAAATCTTGGGTGGGAAATTTAAGTCTTTGTTCACATTTTTGAACATCTCTGCAAGATATAAGCACTTTCATAATTTGAAGTTCCATCCGAAAAAAATGCATTGGCCAATTTACTCCCCAAGCAGTTCGAAGGTACGATATAAAAATCAACTGACAATTTTTCCAGGTTCTCTGATATTTTGCTCAAATCTACCCATGGTGGCACGATCTACTTTTCTCATCCCTGTTGTTCAGCAAACAGTATTAGTGGAAAAAAATCACCTTTCAATTTTCAATAAAGAAATTAATTTTAATTAACATTCTCAGTAGAGGTATCCTCTTCATCAAACTGAAAAATCCCTCTGGCATCAGTTAGAAGTGAGTTCATTGTCTGCCCATGAATGGGAGATCATCACGTTTCGAGGTCGAAGTTTGGTGACCTGAATTGTTTATCTGGAGCGCCTGGCGGTCATGGCGACAACAGGGTCACTGTCCAGCGTCAGGGACGTGACCGGCAGAGTGGGTGAGTGTGGTGGTGTTCCTAGAAACATACCGCGGCGCATCGTGCTTGCACGCCTTTGTGCTGCTACACTTTTGTTGTGGACCTCGATGCTTTTGGATAGTGGCCTGCTTACTGTATAGCAGTTTACCTGCAGGACAGCTGGTTGCCTGCTGGGAACCTGTGTTTGTTTCCCTGCTGTGTGCCTGCTGGGCAGCTCTGTGTTTATCGCTCAGCTGTGTGACTACTGGAAACCTGTGTGTTTGTTGCATAGCTGAGTGCCTGCTGGGCAGTTGTTCGCTTGTTGCTTAGCTGTTTGAATGTTGGGCAGTTGTACGCTTGTTTCTCAGCTATTTGCCTGCCTGCTTGCTGGATAGCTGCAGGCTTGTCGCTCAGCTATGTGTGTCTGCTTGGCAGCTGTGTGATTGTTGCTCAGCTGTGTGCTGGGAACCTGTGTGTTTGTTCCTCAGCTGTGTGCCTGCTGGACGGCTGTAAGCATTTTTTACAGTCATACACCTGCTATCCAGCTGCATGGATGTTGCTCGCTTGTCAGCCTGGTGTACAGCTAAACGAGTGATCCATATCTACACTCGGGGGGCCCAGCAAGATGGATGACACTTGTCGAGCCAAGCAGGGCTATGACTGATTACCTTTGGCTCAAGAGAGGCTCGTTCTCAGGCGCCCACATCACATCGATCTGTTCGCCGCTGACGTGCACTTGCAAGCTCTCGTTTTTTCCGCTTGCGTGTTCAACGTCAAAAGATTGTGCTTGAATATTAATTTTCAGATGAGTCAGATTTAAAGTCATGAACTCCTACCTAGTTCAATACACGGAGTTCAATTATTTCAAAACAGATTTGTAACACTAATTTTTCTCAATAGAAAGTTAGCAGAATCCCAAATATTAATGAAAGGAGTTGAATTTTCAAATATCTTGGCATACATTTTTTATCCTACTTTGCCTTAACATTCCGACATGGGATTTATGCACTTCTTTTCCAAAATGCATTTCTCTTTCTCTTTTCATTTGTGCATTTCTCTTCTGTCGCTTCTCGTCACAAGAAATTCATTTTAACCCACCTCACATATAAACTAATTTCTTTAGTGACTGTAAATAGGTATAAAATATTTATCTGGAAAGTGCCGAAGCTCAGTCGTACGAAAGACTTTCAATAGATAAGTTAATAAAATATTCAGAACTCTGTAGGAGCTGATCTTCATGACTATAAGCTGTTGTTGAGTCATAGCTCGGCGCTGAGCCTTCTCGCTCTTTGTTTACTGGGTGGTGCTTAGTAAATGAAAATAAGCTTGACACAACATTCATAACATAACAAACATTCATTTTGTCACAACTATCAACAGGGAAAAGATTGCACATGTAATTTGATGAACAGTTATGCTTTTGATAAAAATTAAAAAAACTCCTTTTTCCAATTAATAAAATCTGGCCATAAGAAAACACTTTAATACACGTACTGAATTTTTTCACCACAATTGGAAGCTATATCTGCCACAGTTATGAGTGTATGCAAAATTATCCGGTTGTGCTTTATTTCAGAGAGAAGATATTTCT
>JACJUY010001265.1:76215-151798 GCA_014220935.1 Platorchestia sp. MABIK
TAATAACACAGACGCATCGAAAATTACCTTAGTAAGCGCAATTGATTTAAAAATGAAATTTTACACATTAAAAAAACTCATTTAAGGAAATGTAAGCTTTGAAAAACAAAATCCTGCCCAATATGCATGAGCATATCGAACCATTACCTCAGTATGCGATCTCAACCACCGTCCTTGTATGCACATTCAACCCCCGCCTCGGCATGTACACACAACTGCCACACCCACTATGCACACTCAATCACCATACCCAAAATGTATTCCCAGTATTCAATTCTAGAACAAATACTCAACTACCGCTGAATACTCTGCATAAATTTTACAGAAGTGCCCTGACGATCTGAATATCGGAAACAAAATCTTCCACGCAATTACAATAGTTTTAAACTGTGATTTTTGTGGCCATCTCTGTGTTCGAATTCTTGAAGTTTACGATATCGTGTAGGTATTCGTTTCACCAGGAGGTTCTTCATAACTCTTATTCATAATCCAACAAATAATTTTGAATTTTAATGCATCATAGGAGTGCGTATCGAAAAATGTTCAACTCAATACAAAAACACAAAGTAATGATTAAAATTTCATAGTTTTTGTGCAAAAGTTGTGCTATCTCTAAAGATTCTTTAAATATTGTCTGTGTGCGAAATATATTTACCAGTGGTAGCTAAAGAATGAAGAAGTTTATCCTTTCTGAGGTACAGAAGAAGTTTCAAGAAATCTTGAATATCTTGAAATGGAACTTGTCTCCGCCATACCTGCACTTCAGTCATCGTCTACCATCACTTCAGTCACAAGACAACGTCAGTCGCATGAGGTCTTCGCTCTTGCTTCCTCATCAGGCTCTCATAAAATGACGTTCTCTTGTTTTAATTTTTGGGAAGTAAAATCCCATGCATAAATTTTTAGAAGATATTTTTTAAAAGATTCTTAAGGCATTGTACGAAGAAATTTTAATTCCTCCTTTTCACAAGAAATGTACAAACTAGATCATTTTTTTTTCACTAATCAATGTTACAACCAATCTTCACTCATAATAGCATCAAAATTGATTTGCGTGAAGAAGTTGACTTACTGAATGAAAATACAGATTGTGTAACAAAGCGATTAAAAGTAAATTAAATCTCGGTTGCAGAATCCGCGGAGTTTTTTTGCGGTTGCATTCCCTGAGAGTAAATTCTTTTTTCAGGCGCGAAGATGGGGTAGACGGATTACGGTGAAGCCATCAAGATATCGGTTGATATTAAATGTTCATTCTTTTTGTACTATTAACGATAAAGAAACAAACTGATTCAACAAAATCAATTGTCACACTGCGAAGGCGTCACGCTCTTGCATGGATATAGATTCTCCAAATATTAATGGGAAGCAAGTTTTCTGGCTAAATTGAATTCTGAACTAACTGTGATCTAAATCATTAGCAATTTTTAAAGGATGAATTGCCATTTCTAACTAAAAAGATAAAGATTTCATGAAGTTTATTCAAAATGGATTGACTTTAAAAAGTAGATTTTCCAAATGAAAATTGAGAGTCGGAATATTTGAACTGAGGTAAAGTCTAATAATGAGCATTCTCAATTTAACAGGTTTGAAGCAAATATGAACAATGCTGAACTCATCAATTGTAAATTTTTACAGATACTTATAAACATTACTGGGTGCGGACGAAGTCTTTGAAGTAAATCAAAATTAAATACATAGTTTCAGTAAAATATAAATAAATATAACATATTATAAAGACCGTCGTCTAAATTTTGATTGAATTTATTAAATATATCTTCTCACAGTGCTAATCACAAACTCGAGTCTGTTTTATAAGCCCTCACAACGTGTCGGTAGGATTTTCTCTCATGCCGCTTTAAGGAAGCACTTCGGGGCTGCAGTTGTGTGAAGGGAAAGAACGCTTTAGACGAATAATTTTGGTGTCTGAAAATGATCCCCTAAGAGCCTGGGATATCTTTAAGGGATTTTCCCCTCACTTTGTCATTCTGACACTTGAACTTAGCTTCAACAGCTACAGTTAATGGGTCTGAACACACGATATCATCCTCTAGCATTTACTCCCTGAATTTCTTCAGAATAACCTTCTTCGTCGTAAGTCATTTTTTTTCTCGAGGTCCGTGAATTTCTGACGCTTTTGCATTTCCATTGATGAATGGTTGAGGATATTTTTCATCAATTTTCTCTACGTTTTGTTTGCGCTTATTTGTTTTTCTTGCTACTTTCTTCACTTACTTCTCCAGGTTTCGTTTGAGTCATCAGGACTTCAGGTCTCTGACTGCTTTGACTATTTTAAAGCGCGAAGAGTTCGAGGACGAACGATCACTCTAAAAACGATCTCCGGTAGTTAGTTGAACCGAAGCAAAGACCAATGAGTAGAAATTGTTGAAGCAGTATGGAGCTGCAATGGTAATGATTTTAGATATTTCTCAGCAACAGCTGCACGTTCAAAACTCATATCACTCTGAATATGGTGAATAACAGCACATTGTCAGACCGACTTTGACATTTCATTACATTTCTGAACCTCTGCTCAAAATTAGAAGATGATAGTAATGTTGTTAATTCAGAAAACTATCCCAAGACCTATATTCCTACCCTGTAAGGTGTGCCTATGCAAAAAAGCCTGTGGTACAAATAAAAATTTTGCACAAATTGAAGGTGCAAGTGAACATTTTATTCCTCCATTTTCAGTTATTTTCGGATGAATCAAGAGAAACAGCACCGTTTCTTGTCTTAAAACGAGACAAAGGCTCATCGTATAATGCATTTTAATTGGCAACCATAAGGATGTACGGGAAGTCTAAAAACAAGAGGAACAGCGCAGACCGACATGCAGACATCGACGCCTACCTACAGCATGCGCTCGAGCGCGTCAAAGTTTGCCCTGGCAGCGCCGCCCCGGCAGCAAGCGGTCCGATGGGCACTGAACGCTCCATCAGCTCAGGATACAACAATAACATCAATGATGAGCTTAATGAGAAGACAACACAAGGGTCGTCAAGTGAGTGCCGGTTTTATTTACTTATTTTATCCAAAATTTTCCAAATATGTTTGAAATTTTTGTTCTTCTTGCGGTTCAATTTAAGTGCTCATGTATAGTTGGCACCGAATAATTAGTGATCAAGAAGTACAGTCTCAATAGATTTACAGTCATTTTGGAAGTACGTAGTTATGTATCACTCCTGCGGAATCCTTGCTGATGTACAAAACTCCTTATATATTAGCTTAGGAGTGAAAAAATGTTAGCAGGAAAACTTTTTTGCATATGAAAATAATGTAATACATATTGAAATACCGAATATTCTTTCCATCTCCTAACCATAAATTAAACAGAAATGACAGGATTTTCAAAACAGCGTTTCCAGAGAAAATTATCGATATTTTCTCATATAACTACACTCAAGAGTTATGCAAAAATAACTTACAGTATCTTGTATATGTACGTTTAAGAGCCAGTGGAGGGGCATAAGGGCACGATAGGGATGATCGGCAGCGGCGACTACGGGCGGGCGCTGGCAGGCAAGATGGCCCAGTGCGGCTACTCGGTGCTGCTCGGCTCCCGCAACCCTGACAACATCCAAATCAAGTGAGATTTAAATCTAGAGAACTATTAAATCTAGTGCATCATTAAATATACTACACTATTAAATCAAGGGAAATTTAAATCTAGTGCACTTACATATGGTGTTATATTAAATATAGTGCATCATTAAATATAGTGTCCTATTAAATCTAGTACACTATTAAATCTAGTACACTATTAAATCTAGCGCACTATCAAATCTTCTGCGCAATATTCACTAGCCGAACTTGGCATTCATCGTATCTTTTCCTACGCCTGCGAAAATGCGTTTTTCTACTTACAGAAATGAAATCTTCAACTGGATTTCTATTTGGTTTAGTCGCAAGTTAGCTGTTGAATTTTATTCGAACTTTATGGGACACGAAAGTTGGTGACACAAACGCTCCCATGTGCATCATTCTTTCATTTTGGTTACTTCAGAATGGCTGGAGTGATAAATTGAGATGGCCGACCGTAGTAACTAACTACATTTTTATTTCCGTTAGTGACAATCCTAGGACAATTGCCCCGAGAAAATTGGCGCCCTTGAAATTGCCTAAGCCTGTGCGTGTTTAGTTTTTGCTAAAAAAACGATTTAACAAACCTAATTTTTCTTGACCTAATGCAACATAATTTATTTCAACCTAAATTGATGGAAGCCAACAGTTTGTAATTTTCGTGTTCGCATGCTGCAATTTTCTACTTTAAGTATCTCATAAAAAAAACAAGCGTTTACAACTTAAATTTTAACATTAAATTACACCGCAGCATCGTCATAAGGTAATTGGAATGTACACGATAAATTTTACAACTTGAATTATCCCAGTCCATCCCGGGAGTAATTCTCCAAAGGGTGATTGCCCTACGGGAGTAATTTTCTGAGAGCTGTTGTCTTACTGGGGCAGTTGTTCAAAAAGGCAGTCGTTCGGAGCCGAGGACGACGACAATTGCCCTGATGCCCAATTAAATATTCTATACGTGCTGCAATGAACAAACAAATACAATATCCTAAAAACAACACCTCCAAAGCTCTCAGTTTTAAATAACAGTCACCGTAGATCTACGTACCTAAGTTTCAGTTCCTCATTGGCAAGGTATATCTTACGAACACATTGCTTCTGGTCCGTTACCCCACGTTGTGACAAAACTTAATAAACCACCCAGCTACGCCCGAACTTTTACTTGACAGCAGAAACTTTTGTAACGCCCCAACACACGTGCAGTGGTATCACAGAGAGCGCTTCGATCGCAGTTCATGTGAGTAAGCACAGTGAGTGCGATGGCGCACAGTTGAGTTAACTATTGAGCTTGCCTCGCAATCTCTTCGTTAGGGGTGAGAATAACGGTAGAAAAATTTTCATCACGCATTCGATACTCGATTTGTGTATTACTTCTTTGCCAATAATGTATTTTATATTCATCACTGTTGATAAGATCTCGCTCCTTGTGGCGGTGGGAGGGTTGAGTCGAGGCACTAAAATGAACTACATGCCTGACTGGAATGCTGTACATTTGTTGTCTCTGTCAACACTTAGCAGCTAGTGGTACATGTGATGACAGTGCGGGGCAGCCATTAACAGAAAGATCAATTGTGGCTAGCAACGTAAGTGTCCATCATCATTCTTGGGCAACTGGGTCGATATTTCAACAACACGAAGCAAAAACAATGGAGAAATCAACGATGAAAACATTTTATAAATGAATGTTGATTGATGTCAAGTGTTCTTCCGCAGCACTTGGCATTTATGTCACATGCATTGATGTACATGCGTTGATTACATTGTTTGTTTTTAATTAAATTAGTAGTAGATATAGATTCAAAAGAGCTGAGAACAAAGTGCAAGGTTCATTTCTTTCAAATAGGCTCTTTTCCACAATTATTTTGTGATACAAAAAATGCTTAATGTTCAACAAAAAGCAAGTAAAAATGGTGGCAACGATCAAATGGCTAAAAATGGAGAAAGTTTTCAAATTGTAAGGTGATGTTAATTACTGTCGGTAGAAAGATATTGTTTCTTTTTTACTAAACTGTTTAATATGTATGAATATTAAACCCGAAGTAACTATGGTTTATTTTTCCGTCCTTTAGAAATAACATATGAAAAAATAAAGAAGCATATTATGGATGCAAAATTATTGGTAAAACGTAAAAACTGCGAAGTTATGGGACCACACACTTGTGAATCGGCCTCCTTCTCATACAGCAATAAAATGAACGTACAGATTCGTTAATGGGAAAATTCAACGTTAAGAGAACGACTGTGCATGATTGGGGTTTGATTTCATGAAATTTTGGTAACAATCCGAGCATGGGTCATTCGATTCGTTCCTGTTGTTATACTCAGGTTGATTATTTCATTTTTGAGAAAGATTCACTTTAAAAATGTGCATACACTCACTCTGAGGGTCACTAGCAAGAAAACTCAAAATGGTCCTAATTGAAGTAGGACACCTACCCCCCATCCTGTACTTCTAATTGTGGAATTCCTGGAATAGTGTCAATTTTTACTTTATAGTTTACATAGAGTACCTGGAATTTGGGCATTAAATGCATGAAGTTTTCGTCGTTCAGATTTTGACAGTAATCACTTTATATACTTCGTAGAAGGAGTCTTACTAGCCAGGTGGTCATGAGCCGCATGCAGCTCTTGAACCTTGCAATAAGTACTAGTTTTATTTTACTGTCATAAAACCATTGATGTGTAAAACGGCTGGTGACGAGTGAAACAGTCGCCTAAAATGCAATAGCCTAACCCAACGAACATAAATCAGGACTGATAAAATGGATAACGGTGTGTTGGAATTGAAAGCGAACGCTACTTAATGAAACATTAAAACACAGGGGACTTCATATTTAATCTTGACAGTTACAGTACATGCATATAGTTATAACATGCGGATCATTTACTTTTTTAGAGGTTTTTAATTTTGCTTACTCCAGTATTGTTGCGGTGAACGATTTCCTTGAAATGTAATTGATATTATTGAAAAGTATTGACTGTGAGGCTTTATCAGACACACGCAATGAAGTTTTGTGGGCTGAGAAAATATAGAGAACAGCGTATACGCTCAGCTTGAGAGCGAAGCATTACTTTGATGAGGCCATTGTGGTGCGTTGCGGGGCAGCTGTGGTGTGGATGTTGGTGTTATGATGCGCGAACAGTTTTCGGTACCTGCATGATCACAGCCGCCGTGGTGGACAGACGCTGTTTTGACGGACGCTGGTTGTCAGTCTTTTATCAGGCGAGAAGACAAAAAGGTACCATTGAACATAGTGAAAGGAAAAAACCGTATTCCAAAGCTGCTACTTGACTCGTTTTTAAACTTCGAACAATAAAGATAAAAATTACTTCATTGTTAATGAATAACATAAGATGAAATCTTCCCTAGTTTTAATGCAAAGACAAGGACAAGGATAGAGGAGAAGAAAGTCATTATAATAATAGAAACGTTTCGGAGGAATATCCATCATCAGCCACTAATTTTTAAAGTAATTCAAAATTTGCGAAATTAAACGTTCGCAAAACAAAGATTGGGAACTTTTTGAGCAGAAAGCATTACAAAAATGGAAAAATATTCATAAATTTAATGACTTCATTATATGTAATGAGTAGGAACTTTGCGGCTTGTTGACGGAAGGTTTGGTTTCACAAATGAACGAAGATTTTAAAATTGTGAGGTCTAGAATATTTCATGCGCGCCTCAGTATTGCAAACTGACTAGAGCCGTGTAACGTATCACAAGAAAATGGGGTCCCTGATGCTCCGCCACTCTCGTCTGAAGCTAGGGATGTAGTCTGAGTATGCACAAGGGGTCAATGTCCGAGCTGGTGTCCAATTAACCTATCCACTACATTCAGCAGCCAGGGACCACGCAGAGTCTTGTGATATGTTCCCCCTTTCTGGTCAGTTAACAATACATTGGCGCGCTTCAAATGTTTTAGATCTTAATATTTGCGAATCTTTATTCATTTTTAAAACCGAACTGTTCTTCAACTATTTGTAAAGTTTATATCTATTACGTATAGTAATGTCAAAACATTTGTAGATTTTTTTACAAGTTTTTTGAATTAGTTCTTTAGGCAAAAGTTCTTGTTTTTATTTTGCGAAAGTTTAATTTCATGGACTTTAAGATGCTTCAGAAATTTTTGGCTGATGATGGGTGATATCAAAACATTCCTTTTATTACAATGCCTTTTCATTCGTTTTGTCTTGCTCCTCTCTGTGCATTATTAGTACTTTTGTTAGAGGAAATATATTGAGTTGTATGACTAAACTTAATTATTCGAGACAAAAATACGATTTTGAACTAATTGAAAAAAATTCTCATTTTATTTATGAATTTTTAAATATTCATGATTTGTTAGCACGAAAATACTTCAGCTTATTCCAAGATAAATGACATTTAATTTACTTGGTCGTATGACATCTTAACATGCAGTTATAAGCCCGATACTTACTACTTTGTTTAGAGAACTAAAATTGCAACCCCTTTAAGAACAACAGCTGCTGTTTCTCAAATCGTGGTCACGATAGTTTCAACAATTTGCCCTTCTGTGTTTTAGGGACTTAGCTTTGCAAGTTCTTACCTACAGCATACTTAAGCACCAGGGAAATTTAATGAGCAAGAGCAAAAAGCTTAAGAATTTTGACGGACGCAGGTTGCCAGTCTTTAACTGGTGAGAATAAATAAAAGGATACAATTGAACACAGCAAAAGGAAAAAACCGTTTTCCAAGGCTGCTACCTGACTCCCAAGCTGCCAGATACCAATTACGCACTCGAACCAGATTGAAATTAAAAAAGAAATGATTACAATCTGATTAACAGTGAGCAATTTTCCAGCACAAGTAAAAACACATTCGTTTCAACGTAGCCAAGCGATCGTATCAGGCCCATTATTTGGCAAGCGTGCTCGGTTTTAGCAAGCGTATCACAGAGCCTTAACGTGTTTTTCCTGTCATTCCATGCTGCCGCTACCCAAGGTTAGAGAGTCTTATCTTCAGCGTCAAGGCCAAACCAGCCAAAATTGAAGCTGGTTGCTTGTTGCATAAGCAACATTTATAGAAAAAAGTTAAAAACGGTTGAATAGTGAGGGACCTAGAGTTGATTTCTTACAGGCCTTATCAGTTCAGTAAGCAGACGCTGCTCAGTCATGCATGGCGAACGGGGGCAGCAAGCGCGTAGTGATGATTTGATATCACCGAGTCCTTGACAGTTATCGTATTTAGTTAATGAACAAAGCTATTTTTTGCAGTGGGGTGAAAGGGGGCAATTGTAACTTGGAAACTTCCTCATAGTTAAATTATGTAAAGAGTTAATTGTTTTATGATCTAACTAACAATTACAGCTTTAAAACTCATTAAAACCTCATCAATGAACATTTTTAATTCATCAAAGCCCCGCATCGAAAAATGAACAGATATCAGAACAGTAATAGTCTCAGAAGACACTTATCCAACTACGAAATTATTTCGTTAAATCATTGTAGAAGGCGAAAGATGGCTCCGATTTGGGACAATCAATCGGTCCGAGACGTGAAGTCTACTTGGAATTACAACAAATGCATGTGCTCTGCCATGGTGATCTCGTGACCTTCCTTCCTTCTTTTGCTATCAAGAGTGTTTCTCTTGAATTTCTCTCTCCATAAATTACTAACGAACGACACCAAAATATCGGGTAAATGAACACTAACTACCGCCTTCGATATGAATGCATGAGCAATGAACGTTGATACTTTGGTACGCGTGCTTAAGAACACCATTTTTCAGTTTTAAATCACACGTGACTTAGGAATTCAGGGGAGAGCAATCAAAATAATTGATTGATGTAATTCTTCACACCATAGCAACTATAGAAGGTATTTTGAATGATATATCATTAGGCCCAAAAATACTTACGACTGGTCATCAGTCATCGTTTAATGTGCACAATAGATATTCATCATATCCTCTATATGCTTGAAAAAATATCCTTTAGGCGACTCAAAATAATTTGATTTGTTTTGTAATTGGACGAATTTACATCAAAAAGATATGCAAGCATGAAACAAATGAATACTTTTGTATATGATGCTATTTGACGTATATCTAAATACTACCTAGCAAGTTTCACCTAAAAAATTCCCGACGCAAATTAAATAAATACGAGTATTTGCATCTGAACGCGCTCCAGTCTGACAAGACAACGTCACCTGCGGGCAAAAGGAGATATGGTAACAGACGCGCGTACCTTCGCTGCTTCATACTTTACGATTCACCACACACGAGAAGTCATCTTATGGAGGTTAAACTGGAAATCTCAGGATCTTAGTGGAAATCTTAGTTTGCGTTGTTATCAAATGTAAACCATTTAAAAGTAGCCATTTATCGTAGAACTTGAAATTAAGGATTATCTTCTTCCGAAAATGTGAAATATTGATACTCTACGTTCTGTGTTGCGAATTGAACATGGGAACTTATTTTTACATTATTTTTATTTAATACTTAATTTATATTTAGATGTTAGTGATAAAAGCTTGACGGTTTGTTTTGAGAGTTATGATGCGACAAATAATAATGAGTGTCAATAGATCGTTTACAAAAATGATATACACTTCTGCAGAATGAGCGATGTCAAACACAGTGTAAGAATATCGACTATAAATATCATACATATAGAGCAGCAGTTTTATGACTGACTACTGATTTCGACCTGCGCCTTCACTCATCGTAAGAAGCATTTTCGTGGTATAAGTCTACAAATCATTTTGAAAGTTTTTCATGCTTTTAGTGCTACAGTTGGAATTTTCAATATTATAAAAGTGGCCGCTAAAAATAATTCTATTTTGTGAATTTCATAATTCTCTGCGAAATGAGAAAGGTAAACGAAAATTTTAGGATATTGGTACATGAGTAAAAAATAACACAGAATATCGCGCTGCCAAATTCTGAACGCGACTTGAAAACTTTCTATCCATTGAACGAACGTTGTTAATGTGATAATCATGTAACACCTGTTATTGACTTAGCAATAGCTTGTTAACTGGTACATCTTCATTGGTTGTCATGTAAGGATTTAACTTTCAAATTAAAACATTGATCCAAGTTTCAAAACCGCTTCGTTTTTATTCAAAGAATACAAAATTTGTTCCCCAGCCTCAGCAACAGCAAGTTCATCATTTAGGCATGAACTTGAGTGACGAGCAGCAACACTCACTGGCGCCGGTGCTGGCTGTATTGATCAGTTCTCAGAATGCCCGTGGCGTCAATGACACATTATTGATGCCAAATTTCTCCAATGACGTCAACGCTTTGCCCCTATAGGCAGGCTCGTCGTATTTTTCTTCCGTGCTACAAAGTGCCAGGAACACATTCCCTTTCATTCGGATATATTTCGTAGTGAATATTTTGGAAGCAATATTGGTGACTATTTTCGAAGAAATACACAAAGTGGTGGACGAAATTTTAGTTTGTTATAGTAGCTAAGAATTCATTCTGGGGAGGTATGATAATTGGTCAATCTAATCTTGAAAGTAAATCATTAGCTGATACTACTTAAATGATAAAAGTTTGTGATTATGTAGAAATTTTGTTTCTTTTAAATTTACTACTAAAATTATAAACAGCAAAAAATCAGCGCCGAAATGGCAATCCTTATTCATCTGGATTCAAATGATAACATAATCATTTGCCTGAGAATAAAGTAAATTGGAAGTAAATTACTTTATTCTTCCTCGTCGCCATACCACGGTGAATGTCGGAAAATTCATTATTATTAGTTAGCAATGAAATTCTTAACTTAAATGGCAATCATTAACGTTGACAGACAAACACGGAAGTATGTAAGCGCAGAGGTGGTATTCATTTTTTTCTCATTCGGAATGTAATGGTTTTTCGCTTGAAGAGTTGTGCCGCAGTGCTCAATGAACATTCAGAGCACGCGTGACTCGATCAATGTTTGTTTCTCGAGCTGAATAGTGTTCTTGGAAATACGTGTTGCGCTCAAACAGAGCTACTTCTATTTACCTGATTCGATTTCTCTTCCGATCAGCCAGAATTTGGCTGAAAAACGGATGAAATAATGCCACGTTTTTACGAAACAAAGCGTTGCGGGAAATTGTACAAAGTTTACCAGCATTCCAACAACAATTTCAATAGTTATTTTCCCACCGTATTGAAAATTCAATTATTCCACCCAATTGGAAGTTTGACAAAACGTTTTTAGGAGAACTTCACTGACGTGTTGTGTGCTGATGTGTTGCATAAACTTTGCTGTCTGACAGACAAATGCTGGAATCGAAGCCTGGAACATCGCTGGTGTCACAAGGAGAAGCCATTGCTGCCTCTGACGTTGTGGTGGTGGCGATCGGTAGCGATCATTACTCCAAGTTGCCCGTTTCAGCTCTCAAAGGAAAAGTACTCATAGATGTCGCCAACAGAACAAAACCGAGACCTGACGGGTACGTGAATGGAATGTCGAGCGTAAGAGGAATTTCAACCAATATTTAACTGATTTGCATTCATACTTTGGAAAATCAAATTTGTTGAATTTTCACTTGATTTCAATTACTTCATCATAGGCGCAATGGGTTAATATTTATGCACGTATTTACAAAAACATTGTAAAATTTTCAATCACATAATGAAATTATACTTCATGAGGAGACAATGAATTAATTTACTTCATTACGAAGGTGGCTAACTAAAAGAAGCATCACTGAAAAACCAATACTTTGTTGAGACAATTAATTTTCCCAGTTAATACCCCTCTTCAGTAACCTGGGCCATGTTAACCAATTATCTTCAATTATCACATTTCCTCCTAGTGTTTCCTTTCAAATATTTTTCCGTGAACTGATGCAAGTTAAATATGTGCTGAAACTTTTTTCTTCTCTAATTTTTGTTCCCTAATGACATGCGTTACTGTTAGCATTCATTCTTCTGCGTTCAGTTTAGAGTTTAACAGTTTTTATTCTTTGTTACTTTTTTTCGATAGTTACGGTGAACTAGAGGAACTGTGGGGCCGTGCTATCAAGCACTGCACGCACTCGCAGCAGGAAAATCAATGAAACAAAGGCAGGCGACAGACACATGACGCTCTAGAAGGGTCAGAATAAGTCATACATGGTTGTCTCTGCTTGTTGCGAGAATGCTAAGAGTTTTACTGAAAACTTTCTTGTAGTAGAGATTCTGTGGTTTTAACTTTGGCTCGATTTTTACTCGGGAAGCAATTCATTCCGCAGGAAGAATTTTTCCTTGGATGTATTTACCTGAAATGATTTTTTTTAACATTTATGCTTGAAATGAATTGATAAAGTTAATAACTTGGCTGTTTGCATGACATCAGTTCGATATTAGTATGAGATCGTTTGAATCACATTGCAATATTTCCGGATTATTTTTTCAGCTTTCACACATTTAACTGTCTGTTTAAGACTTACTCATTTCCTCCATTTTCAGAACTGTACTTTCCTTTCAATATCAGTTCGTAATTTTACAGCACATGTTCTACCCTAAAGTTCATTAATTCATCAACTCAACTACTTATCAACTCGTAAAATGAAATAATTTACATTAACTCGTAATTAAAGACGTTCATTATAACATAGGATGCCTGTTACTCAGGATGTTTATAAAGCATCTGATGGGCTCGTAATCACGGAGTTCCAATGTACATTTTGCAGAGAGCCCAGCATTGCAGAGACGCTCCAAGCTCTCGTGCCTGACGGTCACGTGGTCAAAGCCTTCAACGTGCTTTCTGCGTACGCGCTTGAAAACAGCACCGTGCAGGCTGCTAAGCAGGTGCCTGTCTTTACTCAAAAGTAAAATGCAAAAATGGTAAATTGTGTTCTAAAAGTTAGTATTTTAAAGTATTTTCAAATCGTCTGCACTTCCACCTGTATCTGTAATTTTGAGTGATTCCCACTCACAGGGATTCGAATTTTGAACTTTGTACGTAATATAAGAATTTAGAGTAACTAATCTAAATATTTACTCTCTTATTATATGTGAAAATGAACCTCAGTACATTGCTGACGCTCGCAACTGAAACCTAAATTACAATGTCTGAGTTAAGCATCATATCTTCATTTGTATTTAAAATATTTACTATAAAATTATAGCAACTCAGCGATATGGGACATAAAAGTATACCCAAACATGTTTATATAATTGTAGCCTTACGCGTACGTGTCGCTCTGAAAGCGAAGTTTTTAGTTTAAATTTTTCGCAAAGAAGACAACACAAGATTTTAGAGAGATTGAGATCACTTGACCTCACTTTAGTCCATGAATGAACGTTATTTCATGATTTTAGAGAGATTGAGATCACTTGAACTCACTTTAGTCCATGAATGAACGCTATTTCATGATTTTAGAGAGATTGAGAACACTTGAACTCACTTTAGTCCATGAATGAACGTTATTTCATGATTTTAGAGAGATTGAGATCACTTGAACTCACTTTAGTCGATGAATGAACGTTATTTCATGATTTTAGAGAGATTGAGATCACTTGAACTCACTTTAGTCCATGAATGAACGTTATTTCATGATTTTACTATTGTTCACGGATGAACTTCAGTTCATGAATGAACAACCGTTTATGATTGAGCAACAGTTCATGAATGAACAACAGCTCATGAATTAGCAACAGTAACTGTTCATGAATGAACTACAGTAGGTGAATAAGAGTAACAGTGAAGGCAAGAATATAATGAATATAACGCTACGGTAATTTGATTGTTGTAGTTGACATACCCACAAATATAATGCTACGGTAATTAGGGGTTTGTACATACCTATGAATATAACGTTATAGTAATTAGGGGTTTGTACATACCCACAAATATAACGCTACAGTAATTAGGGGTTTGTACATACCTATGAATATAACGTTTTAGTAATTAAGTGGTGGAACGTACATATAAATACGAATATAAAGCTATAGTAATGTAACGATTGTGTAGATGGATGTGAATGAAGCTGCAGATATTAGACTGCAGAGTTTAACAAACGAGGATAACTTTGCAGCGCTGAAGATACGGCATTAAGAATTTTTTTTATGGTTGCAAATTTGCAAAAAGAGATCAAAAATCTCGACAGCATTTTTTCGTAATTATAAAGACTCACTTTAGTGATAAGGATCCCTGTATAATCTAGCCTCACTTCCGAAGTGTTCATTTCACACTCTGTTGTTTTTATTTCAGGAAGGAAAATGTCTCTGTAATTTGATAAACATATGACACATGTTTTTCCTAGCATCCGATAAGAGA
Organism: Platorchestia sp. MABIK; assembly: GCA_014220935.1. Taxonomy (NCBI): domain Eukaryota; kingdom Metazoa; phylum Arthropoda; class Malacostraca; order Amphipoda; family Talitridae; genus Platorchestia; species Platorchestia sp. MABIK. The sequence continues at coordinate 91,029 of JACJUY010001265.1, forward strand.
ATTTGAAAACAAGGCATAAATTGTGCGATGCTTCCTAAGGCAAGAAATAAATGTCAATGTGCATAAAAAACAAGGTAGAAATGTCAAGGTTCAAAGCATTTTCTTGTCACAGGCCACTCTTCATTTGACTTTCCAAGGAAGAAGCCAAAACAATCCGGCATGTTCCGAAATTTTCAGTGAAGCAGCCCATAGACGATCAATTTTATCGTCAATATAATTGACAATGATGAATATTGACAATTAAATTGATCGTCTGTGGGCTTGGTTGACGACCGTCAATTAATTGACTTTGTGGGCAACAAAAAATCTCATCAATATATTGAGTCAATGATATTGACAATTCAATTGATCGTCTATGGGCCGCTTTATCCTCTCGGCAGGTCCCTGTCGCATCCAACTTCCCCGACGCCAAGAGACAAGTGCTGGAGTTGGTGGCCAGCCTAGGCTACTCCACCGTCGACTATGGCGACCTGACCAGAGCCCGCGACATAGAAGCCATCCCCATCCAGCTGATGCCAGAGTGGCGGGCACCCGCCATCTTTGTGGCGGTCCTCTGGCTCCTGCATTTTGTTGTGCTCGTGCTCAAGTGAGCATGTGCTGCTGGTAGAGAAATTAATTAAGTCAATCTAATCTTAAAAGTAACTCATTAACTGGTATTATTCAAATGATAAAAGATAATGATTATGTAAAATATTTTGTTTCTTTTAAATTTACTACTAAAACTATACGCAGCAAATAATGACCACTGATAAGGTACTACTTGTCCATCTGAATTCAAATTATATCCACGTAAATGTAGCGGTGTACTTGTGTCAGAAAGCGGTGCTGTAATATCCCGATTCTAGAAGTGTCAGTCCGTCTCTTTGTGTCAGGAATGCAATCAAAACTATGGTTTGAATAAATTTTTTCTGTGCTCATCATCGATGAATTCTATCTCATCGCCAACATTTTTTTCATCCAGGTTTCAAATTTGTGCAATAGTTTCTGGAGAGGACACAGCGATAGGAGCGCTTCTGGCCAACCTCGGCCTCTTGAATTTCAACCGAGCAACCGCCATCACGGCTCTCTGGACCCTGTCCCTCTGCTACTTGCCTGGTGCGTAACGCTACAGAGCTATGAACGTTTCCTAGTGCCTAACGCTATGGAGGTACGAATGTCAAACGTGAGGAAACATTAAATCCATGACATCCAAAGGAAATTTATAAAAACTGAAGTTATTTTGACGTAGTAGATATTCCTCCTCTATAATAGCAGAGTACAGTCCTCGCTTGATCGGGGACGCATTTAAGCTGTTCATTTGAAAACAGTTTGAAAGCAGTGAATAATATTCAAACTTGAAAAATGCTGTCATTTCAAATGTAAGAATACACTAAGGAAATGCGTTTATAAATATCTGAAATTTTCTCAGGTTCGAGGTTGTTTCTAGAAATACGGACTAGAAATGATGGTTCTCCATACAAAAATTTCCGATTTATTCGTTGATTATTACAGTGCCTATCGGGTCTAATCCAACAATAAATGCATTACCTGCTTGACTGGGGTTAACTGTCATTGCATCCTGGTGTGAGTTATAAGGCATTTGAAAAACCAATGTACAAAATGATATCTATCAGGCTCATTTGGAATAGAACATTCTTCATCAGTTTTTTGTAAGTCATAAAGCATTTTAAAAACCAATGTACAAGATGATATGTGAAAAGCTTGATTGAAACAAAACATCCTTTATCCGTCCAGATGTTAGTTAAAAGGCATTGGAAAAACCAATGTACAACATGATAACAATCAGGCTTAATTAGAATAATACATCATTTATCCGTCCTGATGTCAGTTAAAGGCGTTGGAAAAACCAATGTACAAGATGATGTGTATCAGGCTTGACTGAAACAAAACATCCTTTATCCCTCGCCGCAGGTGTTCTGGGCGCCTACCTTCAGCTGTGGAGGGGGACGAAATACAAGCGCTTCCCCACCTGGCTGGACAGCTGGCTGCGCAGCAGGAAGCAGCTGGGGCTCCTCATGCTTTGGCTGGCGGCCGTGCATGTTCGTGAGAAGTTCCACTTTGGCTGCATGACAGATACAATAATCTATTCATTTGAGGAATATGTATGAAAAGTTGTAGTATCTAGTGCTTATCGTGAATGCATGTTCGTGTGAAGTTTCTGTTAGGCTGCATGACAGATACAGTAATCTATGCATTTGAGGAATATGTATGAAAAGTTGTAATATCTAGTGCTTATCATGAATGCATGTTCGTGTGAAGTTTCTGTTAGGCTGCATGACAGATACAGTAATCTATGCATTTGAGGAATACGTGTGAAAGGTTGTAATTAATATCTAGTGCTTATCACAAATGCACGTTCGTGCGAAGTTCCTGTTAGGCTGCATGACAGATACAATAATCAATACATTTGGGAAATAAGTGTGAAAAGTTGGAATACCTAGTGTTCGTTGCATAGTGTTTTGCCTAGTGGTACAAAATTAAATAAACTGACTATTCATTGCTATAACGTTATTACACGTAGGGAAAATTGAAAAGTCATTGATTTTATTGCTAAAGCTCATCGAAGCAACGCAGAGGTAAACTCGATGAGAATTGGTACTTTGATTTGCAACGGTGCTCTTCTTCGTCTGTGTGGAAAAAGCTATTAAATAAGTTTGTTAAGGGGATTAAAAGTTTCAACTATTCAAAAGCATATTATATATTTAATTTTAGGACACACGAAAAATGATTTATATTGCAGTTTTCGCTGAATGGTAGAAAATGATAGTTACGCATTTTTTATTTTATTATTATTCCAAACGCAGATTTTAAACAAATCAGGTCTGTCTTTCTGTGAAAACTTCCTTATGATTAAGTTGGGCTCAACCAATGGAAAATTGTTTTCCAAAATTAAAGTATATTTTACACTAGAAAAAAAATTACGTAAAAAGTTTAAAGAAAGAGAGTTTCAAATATAACAGTGGCTAGGTATTTTAACCAATCTATTTTTTTAAAACTATATTCAGTGAATGCACTTTAGGATTAAGTGATTTATTATACGCCATCCAAATATTCTGCTTCTGTCTATATATATATAGAGGCAAAGTTTGCTCCTGAAATCAATGATATTTATTTCTTTACCTGAAATATTTTTGTCTCTTTCTCAACATGGAGCCTGACATTAATGCAATCGAACACCTTTTTTGAACTGCCTACAATTTTTGAATGTGGACTTTTATAGAAAATACACTTTCAAAAAATTTTTCAACTAGAGTTAAACACTTCATTGGTCTCGTTCATTTGATGCAAAATTTTCTCGCTAAAGAAAGGATCTTCAATGCCCCATGGGAGAAGACACAGGAAATTTTATGGCAAATTCCTAACAAATGTACGACCATAAACCATACATGTATGGTCAAAAGCCTTAGACGTATGGTCACAAGCAGTAGATATCCGGTCATAAGCACTAAAATTATTGTTAATCTTTTTTGAGCACTGCGAAGTGTTGATTGTGGGACATGCTGTCCAAGGAGATAAAAGATTCTTTTAAAGTACCTGAGAGGTAACGATTATTCTTAACATCATAACATCATGTTAGTTTTAATTTATACGTTAGAATTGACATGAAGTAAAATAAAGGACGTGTAGTACACCTCATGACCAAAAAACTACACAATGAAGAAGGAAGCTGTACGTACCTCTGTATAATCCCCTAAATATCAACAGAAGGTCATTTTAAATATCAATGCTACGAAAACTTTAACCCCTTTATCATACTTGAGTCTCAAGCCACCATTGAATTCAACCAGAATGTGAATAACCTCTCATATCTACTGTTATGAGTTCCTGTTTAAACTATTGGTTTAATGGAAATATTTTTGAGGCATGTAGCTGTGAATATAAATAACTTTCTATTCACTAGCACACAGATGAAGTAGCATTTCCCATTTAAAAAGAAATGTAACCCCTTTCTTTTTCGACGGGGAAAATGTAACATACTCTGAAATTTTTTCTGGTAACGCAAAAAATGCAACAGATCCACGATAATGCGAACGTGTAGCCAGTTCTGTGCCTGAAACACATTACTAAGACCTCCATGCACTTCGTACTCTATTGGAAATAAATATTTTTTTTTCGTGTCAACGTGAGCAGAGCGTGCTGGGCTCGTCTGTGTGGTCTGCTCACTACGACAAACTCGTCTTCGAGAAGCCAACAGTCGCCATCGTCGCCGTGCCTTTCAACGACACCGCGACGGTCGAACAGACCGTACCCATACACGACGGTCGGATGACGTGGCAGGGCGAGCTGTTCATGACGACTGGTGAGCTCCTCATATTTATAACAAACTCTTGAATCATCGTAGAAACGACTTGTTCATGATGACTGGTGAGCTCCTAATATTTATAACAAACACTTAAATCATCTTACAACGACTTGTTCATGACGACTGGTGAGCTCCTGATATTTATAACAAACACTTGAATCATCTTACAACGACTTGTTCATGATGACTGGTGAGCTCCTGATATTTATAACAAACACTTAAATCATCTTACAACGACTTGTTCATGACGACTGGTGAGCTCCTGATATTTATAACAAACACTTGAATCATCTTACAAACGATTTGTACATGACGACTGGTGAGCTCCTAATGTTTACTACAAATTCTTAAACCATCTTACAAACGTCATGGCAGGGCAAGCCTATTCATAATTCTCAAATTTGAGCTCCTAATGGTAATAGTAAATACTTAAATCTTTCAAATGACGTGGCAGTGTGAACCTGTTCATGACTCTCAAATTTGAGCGCCTAATATTCATAATAAATACGTAGACCAACTTACAAACGCTGTATGGGCGTAATTCATAACGACAGGTAAGGTCCTAATATTTATTAAGAGCGTTTTAAATCGTCTAATATCAAAGATGATTTCAATTATGTCACATTGCAGAAGTGAAGTCATTTCAAAATATTTTTCAATTATCGAAGTCCCATATTAACGGCTCAACAGATGTGATGTTAATGCTTCCATTTAATATTTAAGTTATTTTTCGTTGGTGACGATTTGAATTTTTCTGATGTAGTTGACGATCATAAATCCTTTTCAATCGCCTAAAATGATCTACTTAATCCCACAAACGGCTAAAGCAGCGCATTTTGAATATGCTGAGTGTGCAGTGCGCGGTCATCTCACAAGTACGTATGGGACTTGTGAACGGAAAACTATAGTTATGCTAGAGATCGTAAGTTTTAATCGTCTTGTGAACATGGAATTAACTGTACAGGGGTGGCGACCCAGTCAAACTTTTTCGCCGTCCAATTAATTAAATCACTTAGGCGGCGAAAAACATGCATGCTCCGGTGAAAAAGTTAGACTAGGGATGCCATCAAAGCGTTGCAGATGGTTGTGACCGACTCAAGCACAGGGGTCATGATATAGTAGGTTTTGGATCAGGTGAGGCCACTGTCCTTGTGGTGTAATACAGTGTAGTGCGAGGTATCACAGTTAAACGTAACTTGAACGCTTCCATTTTACATTTAATCATTATTCTACACGAAATGATTATTAGCGTTCTGATTTGTTATTCCTGTAATCGCTACTTTTTTCTCTGGAACGATAACATACACCCGGATTCTTTTCATTCGCGAAAGGAATTTCAGCAAGGAATTGCTATTAGTTGGCCATGCGCTTCCTTCAGCCTCAAGGTTTAGAAACTCGATGTTTCGCTTTTCTTTTCCAATTTCGGCTGCTCAATTCCAATAAATTAGCGTTCGATTTCAGCGGGTAACAACCGATCCTCCATTCGTTCAATACCTTATGCGAACTTTAACTTCGACGGGAAAAATTAGTCCCAGTTTTGCACGTGATACACTGCTTTCTTCAATTCACAGATAACTCGGAATGAGTGTCTCTAATTATTACTGAGTGGAGATTCGCATAAGATGATGATGTATAAAAAGAGGATGGCTGTACATACGCTGTGCCGTCAGGTTTGACAGCCCTTGTCTGACCCCTGAACATTGCGGCAGGTACGCTGGCGATGTTCGTAACCTGTGTGCTGGGCGTGTCCTCTCTGCCGTCTGTGGGGGCGTCGCTCTCCTGGCGGGAGTTCATGTTTATCCAGAGCAAGTTGGGCTGGCTGGCCCTACTGCTTTCCACCACCCATGACGGGCTTCTTGGCTTCGGCTTCAAAACTCACCACTACAACATGTGCACCGTCATGTCTGGTGCTCAGGTCAGGGTCTCTTCTACTGTTTGCCTGGCATTTGATAATGACAATCCACATGCAACTAACATTCCAGATCATTTCACGGCCGAAAGTAACTCTCTTGATTTTCCCAAGCTTTACGTAAAAGAAGAGTTTTAAATGAATTTATATGACAAGCCAAATTTGCGAGCGGCTCCAGAGCTAGATTGAAAGACTGAATCCTAAAATATTAAAAACTTAGGTCCTGTCACTTCTGAAGAAATAAAATCTTTATAAATAGTAAGGTTATACCAGAGAAGAACTTTAAAATCATTTTAATGAAACGTTTCAAGCCTCACCTCATCATCAGTCATATCTGCAAATACAAAATACATGTACATGCATTGAATAAAAACACGACAAAATCACAAAATTGCTCATCCTTCATGCATTCAAGCCAGTGTCTAAATAAAACAAAGACATGACATAAAACTGAATAAATCTAAATATCAAAACTTCACTAAACCAGCATCGTAAATATGGAAAATTATAAATAGGCATTAGAATTCACGAGGTGGACGTGCGTGTTGTTGTGAAGCAGCGCCTCAGAAAATACTGGGCAAAAGAGGGCATAGATTACGAGGCCTGGATAATTTTTCGAGGCCCCTGATATTTTGGTCATTTTTGCTCACAAGCTCAGGTTCAGATGTTCGATAGGGTCATGAAGGGGGTACATATTTTGCAATAAGTAGTCAACGTATTAATATGATCACATTCTTCCACCAGTTGTGAATTTAGAAGTGCAATATGTAGTAACCAGTGAGGCTTATGAGTTACTGAAGTAATGATAGAAAGGACTGAGAAGCAGTTTAAACGGAGGCTTTAATAGGATTGGGAAACTCTCACGCCTTTAAAGCAAAGTGCCGATGTAGCTGATGTTTCTTTGCGCGGTGCGTGCAGTACGCGCTGCACCTGCCCCTGCTGACCATCCTGCTGAAGCTGCCGCTGCTGCTGCCCTGCGTCGACAGGCACCTGCAGGCCATAAGGGGCGGCCACGACAGAACTTCCAGGGGTAGACAGAAGCAGATATTCGTGGAGCCCGCTCCCGACACCAGGATGTTGAGGACCCTCAGAAGAAATGGTGAGACACGGAACTTGAGCGAAAGAAGGATTTCGCCCAATTTGCTGACGTGCTTTTAATAAGATCGCATTCTTCCACCAGTTGTGAATTTGAATGTGTAATATGTAGTGATCAGTGGGGCGCATGAGTTACTGAAGTTATGGGTGGAAGGATTGAGAAGCAGTTTAAGCCGATGTAAATGGCAAAAAGGAAAATTCACTTGCGTTCATGAATTTTAAAATGTTAATGGACTGATATAAAAGATAAAATTTATTTCTAGCATACAAAGAACATACCACAAAATAAATGGTACTCAGCCAATCAAAACGGATAAATTTTTTCTACAACTTCGCGTGGTCAATGCCTGAGTAATGCATGATCAGGTATCTGAGTGTTAGTTCCAACTGAATGAATTGAGTACTGATGCTGACCTGTGACAAGTTATCACGAGAAACTTATCTCCACATAACGTGTCGTTCAGTATTTAAAATAGTATGAACTTCCGAAAAGAATGCATCAAAATTTTCTGTTTCAGAGTTATCGATGTCGCACAACGAGCTACCCAAGGCACAACCAATCTTGGTAGCATGACCCTGGTTTACAGCAGCATTACTCTGGATCGCGGAAGTATGATTCGGGATCACTATGGAAGCACTGCCTTGGTCCACAGAAGCATAACCCTGTACCAAGGCAGTATGACCCTGAATCACCGCAGTATGACTTTAGATCTCAACATGGCTGCTTTTTTTTCAAAGCAAGCATGTCTCTGGATCGCGGCATCTTTTCCTGGGTCACAACAGCATGACTGGATCACAACAGAAAACTCGGCAGTATAACCCTGGATCATGACAGTACTGCACTGTTTCAGAGACACCAAGGCTAAGTTCGCTAGGCTGTTTGTGTCTTGACGGATACGTCTGTTCCTGCTAATATCTCGGCTGTCAAAATGAATGACGACAATTTTTTTCTAGCCTAGAAAACTCATTTATCGCATTCTTGTACGCGTCGATCTTCGTGTTAGAGGCGATGCAAGGCATTGAAAGTTACGATTCCAAATCCGAGTGGAAATCATCAACATGCCTAAATTTTACAGCTCTAGTAGAACTAAGGAAACTACAAACTTGAAAGCTTCCTTTCTGCCACTGTGATATCTTCTTCTCATAGAAGTTCAGTTAACTGTAGCTATATAGGAGCCAGTATATATATATAAGTATATCTTCTGAACATTATCGAATATTTTATCTTTATACTGCAGAATTGAAATAAACTAAAAATTGAGACCTTAGTGTATATTAACACGTAAACTGCGGCGGGTTAAACCGAAGTTCATATAGATCGTGCTTAGATTTAGTTGTCATTGAGTAGTTATAAAAATTGAGTTTTTGACTGCTGGTCGGTCTGTAGCATTATGAAAATCCCTCAGTGACCACCGGTGGTTTCCTTCACAGGAGTCTTTTCAAGCAATTATAGTTAATGTTGAACGTTAATAATATGTAATCCTAAATACTAAACAGTGTAAAACGCAGACGCTGCGGTGCAATGCATATTCCAATAAAATTTCCCTAACTTTGCTTGTTTTCAATTTTAGTTCGACAGCGACACAAGGGAAGCCATTTGCAGAGTCTTTCAATGACCTGAATGTAAAATCTTTGTCACAAAATTTTTGCCTTGTGTTGCAACTGCCAGTTGCTCATCAGTAGAGCTGTGATATTGTATAACTTGCAATTAGGCACACCAAGAGATATGCAGAACTTTTATGCAATGCAAAAAATCATCTTGTGCAAATGCAAAATCACATATGCAATTACGCATATGCAATATAACAGATGTAATATGCAAAATGTTTTATGCAAATGCACGATATCATTGCATATATGCTGTTATGCGAATGGTGTAATTTAATTTTTTTTTAGTGTAGAACTGCAAATTTGTTCCTTAATTCAGAAATTTTGTACATTGATGGGACCTCTCGCATACTTACTCTCGGTTGCTTAAGCAACATCACAAGTAATACTCGATGCGCTGTGTTCATTACCAGATGCCCAGGTTACGTTTTTGACCTGTTCTTCAGTTGTTATATTTGGTTCATAAATAAAATACAATAGAGGTGTCCGAGCTGAATTTAATGAAGTTTGAAGTTTTTAAGAAATGAATGGTGAATAGTTTTTGTACACCTAGTGATAGTTTTCTTGTTCTGTTCAACACGTAGGCCTGCCAATACGTACAAAAGTATTGAAGTAGAAATACAACTGTGAAATTTGTATCGATTCACGAAACATATGCATTTAGTGAATTAATAATAAATACCGTTGTTTTGCTCTGCTTGTTCATAAAAAATGAGAAAGAACTCGATAAGGTTATCCCTCGAATTCCAAATATCCCACGAATTCCCCAAATTTGCATCATTATAGTGATATCGCTTTCTGCACTTACATAAGGACAATCAAATCTGCAATAGACAATTATTGATTAAAACCTATTTGAATATTCCTGCAATATTTGGTTATTCAAAATCTAATGCAAATGTTTGGTATTCGTGGGACGTCCGGAATGAGAGGGATTACCTAGAGGAAGATAATGAGAACTTTTTTGTAAAAATTGTGAATTAATTTTTCTATTGAAATTGACAGATATATTGGATAATATGTTAATGATTGAAGAAGGGAACAAATTTATTTTAGTATTCTAATGATTATCATTATTTATTAGTTACCCCTTGCCTAAAGTACCCCAAAGTGTAGGGAATGATACTTTCAAGAATGAATTCCCAGAATATGATTTTCGGGACGGAAATCTGTATTATACTTATTGCCGGAAAACTGCAAGTCTGTCATGCAATCCAAAGAGAGTATACACTGTTATGGTCGAAATATCTGCTGCGACTTCATAGATATGAATAACGAAGATAATCCTTCTGGTTCAGCATAAAGTTAACAGAAAATGACCCATTTTCATCTACGATAAAATCACCGAAAGCTGGTAGTTTAAGCTCCATGTCTCACTCAACTTACGAAACCAACTTTTTGTGTTCGCCGTGGCCGAGTGGTTGAGAACACATCCTTCCGTGAAGGTGTCAAGGGTTCGAATCCCGGCGCTGCGCGGCGATTTTCCCCGTTGGATAAAAGGAAAACTCAAACACAATACCCCACTCTACCCAGATATCTGAAATGGGTACCGGCTCGACCGGGGAGTAACCGTCCTGGTGTTAGTTAGACGGCATTAGAAAAACCAATGTACAAGATGATATTTTTCATGCTTAATTGATTGGAATAAAGCATCCTTTTTTTCAGATTGCTAGCACGAGAAGATTTTCCCACGATTAAGGATGTCAACTCTATTTTGTATGGCAATCCTGTAGAGGAAGTCAACAAAGAAGCTGGTCAACTCTCTCCATCTGACATGGAGAATGTTAAATTTGCTCCCCTGGTGTCGTACGATGTAGAAAGAGTGTTTTCACAATACAAAAGTATTCATGACGATAAGCAAGAAAGTGTCCAATTTGGAAACATTAAAAAGTACATTATTGTTAAATGAAACCACATACGTTAAACTTTGTTTTGCTTTGAAATCCTGTGAAATCATATTTTCATGTTTTCTTCATTGGTAGCAAATGCTCGATATTGTAAATATTGAACACTATCGTAATGAATCATTACCTTAGGGTTCAACATTTACAATATCGAACAAGTTCCAACGAACTGAAGTCGGTCATTCAGCCGTGCATGTGCTAGACTTGATCGCACATTGTTTGCATATAAATGCGAGTACTGTGCATACGACACTCCGCAACCGCATATATCTAACTTGAAGCCGCATATTTTATGCCCTCATGATTTCATATGTGCGTGCATATTTGCATGTGCATATTGGCACAGCTCTACTAATCAGAATTAGTTGATCCTTATCGGTTTACTCTCTGAAGAGTAGTAGAGCTGTATGTAGCAGCTCCGTAATGCAATGGATCTATAAAAAATTGAATCGTCATTCCTGATAAATCGATACTAGAATTTATCAATTTCATAATTCTTGAATTAGTAAAATTTATAATTACATTAGTCTAGGACTCCCTAGCCAGAACAAAGGCGATTTCAAGAGAGCGAAGAGGAGGGGTAATTTTAATACGGACTGTAGAAAAAGGGGAAATCTATGCACAAGGTTCTTTTCCACGTAATGTACCCTGCTCATAGGAAGAGCTCGTAATGAAAAGGACCAGATTAGATGTTAGTTTTAGCCTCCCTGACCGTTAAAAAAAAAACGTTCCATAGATAGGAATGAGGATGGCACCCTTTAGTATAGAGATAAAGGAACGCGGAAACTATGCAGATGAGGCATAGAAACAATAAGTTGAGAAAGAAGTTAATGAAACAAGATGGTTGAAGAATAAAGTAGAAGCTGCTGAAAACCAGAACAGTTGTGAACCGTAAACAGGTGGTTAACATAAAAAGTATTTTATTTCAATAAAAAGAAGACTTAACTCTCAGCTCGGGCCCGCTCACATTTTCCCCCTGGAAGCGCCAATTCCCCTAGATGCAATGGTTGTATCCCCCTGAGGGGCGTTAAGAAAAGGAAGAAAATAAAGATAGCGAAGAAGGCATAAAAACTAAGAGAAAATGAGTTCTAAAACAGAAATTCCGAGAACCTATTTACAGCCGAGGTAATATAATAGTCCCCTTTTGTACCACACCTCCTTAGGAGAACCAAATTGATGTACCTTAACCTATTCCCTACCCTTCATGTTCCCCTTTCTTCCTCCGAGGGGACAAACTCTTTCGAGCTTGTGAGAAATTGGGATGCTTGTCCTCCGTCTTAATTACGTCCATCGTGTGGATCTTTGAAAATTAAAGAACATTAATGATGTGGTGTTGATTGTAATAATAATTAACGAACATTCGATCGAAACAGGATTACTGTAAGAGCTCTTGGCATTTTATTACCACTACAATATTTATGGAAAATATATATTAAAGATTTATAAGTACATCATTAAGAGCTCAGTAGTATACGCACATTAAACTGTGCTGACTGACATGTTTAACCGCATTCTTCCAACAGTTAAATTCTGTATGATTTTCTAAAACTAAACTGGATAGATGAGATAATTTCTACACAATTACACCCTTGAGAAAATTTTCTTCCACTTCGTAGCATCGGAGAGTATTATGTGCTCTCTGCTTTGAGAGAACAGTGGTAGTTGTAGAGTTTTTTTTTCTCTATGCGTGGACTCCGAACGCTTTGACTAATGAAATGAACAGCACTGGAATTCACAAGGTTTCTTGGTTAGCACTTACTACTATAGAATCTCCCTTCATACCGTTAATGCAAGTCATGAAATTAGAAGTTTATTTTCATTTCGAAGAGCCTTCCGGGCGTTGTTGTGGCAGTTTAATAATTTTCGCGTTCGTCACAGGTCAACTGCTACGCAACTCCAACGAAGAGACCAGAATCTAATCGGGATAATGACTGGAATGGTAAAGTCTTCCCTAGTTTTCCTGTGCGTAATAAAACCCATCGAATGGAGTTCGACGAAAGTGATTCTTTAGATTTCCGTGCCAGCAGCGCGAGCAGCAGTGACAGAAGTTCAAAATTCATCACGATGCTCAGATCCACGTATTTTACATCCATATTCATGTCGCCTCATTTTCTAGACAAGCTTTATTTACGGTTATCGGTTTAGTTATTCCCCATCAGCCCTCGCCGACCGAAAGGACAAAGCTGATTTCAGCGGAAAATTACGCGAAGATGGTGTGCGGCACTGCCAACATTTCTCAGTCAGCCGTTTTAACAAGAGCCACTTGTGCAACTACTTGGCATTACCTCACGATATTCTATCGTCATCGAGATTTGGGCCTTTCGGTTTTCCACAAGCGAAGAACTGACCATGGAATCGCTCAACTTTTTCACATTTTGAAATTGCTGCACTACATTGTTTTCCTCATTGCCGAACTTCAAATGTTTCAAACACGAAACATATTTCTCAAAATTCAGAATAGCTTCGAAGTAGGTTACGTTATGAAACCAAATCACGAAGCCTCTATAATGAAGGGCAACTTCGTTACAAACAAGTTTCGCATAATTTTTATTAGAATAAATTTCAAACACGAGTAACGGTTAAATCAAAATACAAGAAATAAAGGAGAACTAAAGGAGAACAGGCATGGCAAAAATTTGGAACGAAATACTTGGATGCTAGTAGCTATAGAGCGACATCGGTGCTGGAATAAACCAAAGACCATCAAGAACGCGGACAATGGTGAACTTCAAAATCAACAGCGGAAACTCGAGATAAGTAGTAGTAATTTGCGTGAGCTCTTTACCGACGTAGGATTAATATAAGACCAATGTAACAAGAAAGATTCAGAAAACTGTACTGAATCTCTATGAGAAACTATGTATGCTAATAAATCTCTAGTTTCGAACACAAACGCAGAGCCACAGAACAGTAAAATCGTGGGGAAAACGGTAAACTCCGAAGCTCAAATTCCATTTGGTATTGCCATCTGGCAATAGATCATGTAAAGAAACTCGAGAATAGTCAAGTACACTCTTAGCCACTTTTATTTTTTGAAGGATATTTCCATACAGCTTGGCCTGAACACCAACTCGAAACCCAGGTTTCAGTTTGCAGGAAAAATGCACTCTGCACGTAGAATGAATTCCGAAGAGAAGCATCACTCTTGTTTCTTATGGTAGTCCCTGGCCAGGACTTTGTCGGGCCTGCCGTGATGTTCGAAGTTAGGCGCAGTGCTCTGTAGCAAGGACCTCAATTGGCGTGCTTCTGCGGAAAGTCTCTGCCTCTCACCTGTGCGTCTTTTCCTGTGCGGTGTTCTTTTTCTAGCCGAATGCAACCTGGTCGACAGCAAACCGAGGGGGGGTTTAGTATTGGGACTCACAACCCCCACCGGGGCGGCACCAACACCACCAACAACCCCCACCGAGGCGGCACCAACACCACCAACAACCCCCACCGGGGCGGCACCAACACCACCAACAACCCCCACCGGGGCGGCACCAACACCACCAACAACCCCCACCGGGGCGGCACCAACATTAGATTCCCCGCTAGTGTTAGACCCTGCCGATGGATTTGTAGGTTGTATCAATTCTACGTCTCTATGCTTTTCTCCAGTTATTTGCTCTGGCGCCGTTTCACTCGTTTGCTTAGGCTGCGCCGAATCCGAGGTTCCAGGATTATTTTCACTGGACTGAGGCTCCGGATCATCGTTTTTTGAAGCGATTATGAGACCATCGAGCGAGTGTGGCATCATCAACAAGCCAACCATCTCACCTGCATTTTGCACTGAAATCTTATAATTGCGTAGAGTTGTCAATTGTTTGTTCTTCAATTTTTTCTTCGGCGAAGACAGCGCGTCTCTGTAAACTTCAGCGGATGAAAAGTCTAGCCGTGGTCCGTGTGGTTGGACAGCGCTTCCCGTCTCGCCTGCTGCTTCTGGAAGCTCTCCGCTTCCGTGACCAGCGTCTGCAGCTTCAGTGTCGCGTTCTGGGACAGCCTCGGGGATTAGAGGAAGTTGTCGCGACCTGCCCACCAGCTTATCTTCTTTGGAGCCTTCGTATCGCTTCTGCACTTCTGAGTTTTCTCCCTCTTCGGAATGACGCGTGCGTATGGTTAATGTCGACTCGTATTGCAGTTCTTTCGGAGCAAAAAGAGTCATTCGACCGTTGAAATGTCTCTGATAGGAATTAAACGAGGTATAGGACGGTAGATCAGCCGCACATCGAGGACATTGGGACCTGCTCGAAATAAGAAAATGTTGAAAATTTAGCCACAAGGAGAAGGATTCAAATAGCCAAGACATTAACATATGTACGGTCATTTATGTAAGAATTTATTTTATCCCACGATGAATACTTGCATTTCGTTGAGAGCTTCGCAGCATCTGTAGCACATTATGTGGTCACAGTTTTCGAAGATAATAAACTCGTCCTCTTTAACCAAGGTTCGATTCCTGCAAATGCAGCAATTTTCGTTTGCGTAACATTTTTTGACGTCTGACGGGTTTCGGAAACTCAGTAGTTTACGCCAGAGTTTAGAGACATTTCGGTAATTTGAGAGGATGTCCTCATTGTCGCTCATGAACAGCCCTACACCCAAATTTCGCAGGGCATCTTGTCGCGCCATAGTGGCGACCAAGAAATCTTGATGAATGTGAATATTGCACACCAATGTGCTGGCAGCGATGTTTATAACACGCAGGTATTCTTGGAGAGAGAAAGTTACTTCTTTGAGGAAAGTTTTAGTATCTTTCAAAGTTTCGTTAAGTACACTGCGTAAGGTACTCAAGTAGATGTCAATGGCTTCCCGGGAAAGGTCTTCAAAAGTTACGCCCTCATCGAGGAGAGCATTACTGAGCTTTAGCAATCTAGTTTCTTTCTTTTTTGAATTCGCGAACTTTCTAGTTTCGTTGCTGACTAGCATAAGGCCGACATCCACATAATAGTTCAAGGACACTTTTGCATTGAGCAGTGACCGCAAGTAGTATAAGAAAAGAGTGTCTTGGTAAGCCATGCGCCGGAACACGTGTGCATAATAAAACAAGCCACTCCCGGAGCTGTTCTCGTTCTGTTGCGACAACTGCAAAAGAAAAGAGAATCGCAGTTGAAAGCTGAACTGCCTTATTTTTTATTTGCTAAAAATAATTAGCAATACAAGTTTTCCTTATGGTCAGTAAATCAGTAACGAATCGATCGCACAACTTTTGAAGATCGTTTTTAAAAAAGACGATCTAGAACAGCAATACAGCAGCTATAATTTTTCCCAGAGCAGTTGACGTGCATACAACTTTCTGAATATAGACTGAAAGTTCTAAATTGTAAAGCATTTGTGTGCAGAGTAATTCATTTTTCAGGGATATGCAGGGCGATTCAAAAAGGATCACCTTATTTCATGATTAAATATTTTATGACGGAAAAACGGAAAATGGAACGTAAAATACAAGTAGTCTACGAAGTTGAGTTTCTCCCCCTTGCAGTACGAACAACATCACTACGATACGAGAACTCTTCCCAAACACGTTGAAGCGGATCAGATTATTGTTAGATTAGTTTAAGCCTCCCTATCCTCAACAAATGAAATTCAAAGAGAGGAAGGAAGAAGACACCATTTAGTATGGAGTTTAGGGAACGTGGAATCTGAGTAGAAAGGGCATAGAAACCGTACAATGAGAAAGAAGTTCATTAAACAAGAAAGAAGAAGAAAGTAGTAGGTGCTGAAAAACAGGACAGCAGTGAACCGAAAAAAGTTGGTCCGTAACAAAACAAAAACCCGTGTTTTTTCAACAAAAAAAGCCTACCTAACCTTTTGCTCGGGCCCTTACATTGTCCCCCTGGGAGCGCTAATTCCCATAGATACAATAGATGTACCCCCCTGAGGGGGTTGAAGCGGATCAGGATCAAGTGAATTGATCGCAGATATTCGACGTTTCAAGATTTCCAGGTCAGTTGGTGATTGCAGGACAAAGACTATCTTTTACAATCGCCTTGAGACAAAAAATCATTAACTTATGTCAGGAGATCTAGGAGGCCAAGCACAAAGAGCTATGTCTTGAGCTCCTATTCGACCAATCCATCGCTGAGGCAGTTTTTCATTCAAAAATGAATGAACTGATAAGCTCCAGTGGGGAGGCTTGTTGAAGATCC
The DNA here is from genome assembly GCA_014220935.1 of Platorchestia sp. MABIK. Classification (NCBI taxonomy): domain Eukaryota; kingdom Metazoa; phylum Arthropoda; class Malacostraca; order Amphipoda; family Talitridae; genus Platorchestia; species Platorchestia sp. MABIK. Next base: position 107,973 of record JACJUY010001265.1, read on the forward strand.
CGAAATCCAGAATTCTAAAAATGAATCCAGTCACAGGACAATTTTAGAAAACTGGGAAATCTGATCGTTCACAGCGCCGCTCATTCTGATTCATAAATTTACTCGTGAAATATTTGGTAAATAGGGGGATTGTTTTTGAATTACCCTGTATATTTCAGGTCAAAGTATTTCCGAGTGCCCATAAATACGAGCACACGAAATAAAACAGCAGCGCCTTTCTTTGGTCAAATTCGAAGAAAATCTTACTCATTCACTCCGGGTTGTTTTTTTAAGTAAGATGGTAAAACACGCCACCCCTTTGTACAAGTGTAAATTTTATCATTGCTTTTAGTACCTTGGCAGATACATAGAAATAACATTATTATTGAAACCATTGTGAAAGGCTTAAGTTAATAGATGCTGATCCTAAAGTAAATGAATCCCCAGAAAACTAGGTACAACAAAATACTCAAAGCTTAAAAATCAACACCAACGTAAATGTTAACCTTTAATATTTTTCGTACCTTTTAAGTGAGAAAGCATTTCTTCAAAACATTCTTTGAGGAAATGTTAATACAAATTTTACGTTTATTGACTTGTTTCTTTTCAACTGTGGTTGTACGTGTGTAAGAACTGAACCAGACGAGATCTGAATGCACGTCCCAAATAGGCGATAGAACTCGTGCACTTCTAAATAAAATTGCCCGATTGTTTGAAATTTCTCACTAGGTTTATGGCATTTTCAAAATTAAACTAATCTTATGAAGTCAATCGCTTGACGTCGACTCGCTCCTACTGAGAAGGGCTTCCATTCTAATTTTAAACGGTGGCTATACACGCTACGGCTCTCTTAGTCAACGCGTTTTCTAGCGGTTGATATTTTAAGCGGTACTTCATTGACAAAAAAAATTGGCTGCTTTCTAACCGTAAATTTTGTCGCAGGTCTGGGTCATATCACGGCCCACGTAATCAGGAGAATTTAAAATAAAGGGACAATAATGTTTATAGCTAGTTCTAGAAAAAAGGTTTGCCAGATTAATGGTTTGGCCGAGTTCCTGGCAAAATTTGTTTTAACACGTTTCTTGCGATGGGTTAAAATGAAGTTCTACATTTAATTCTAATTTCCGGTCAATTATAGTATGTAATTTTAAAAATATAATGTACCTACTAGTTCGGGCCTTTATTTAATTTTCCCCAGGTATTAATAAAAAATTAGGTTGGCAGTTATTCGTTCAGCAGCATCCTGAAAGTCTTTATGACCACCGGTGGGCGGGTCACTTCGCAGAAAACTTATTCGTGTTCCATCTGCCAGACGGCACTACATGCACAAAGGTGCAAAGACACGACCGTTCTCGTAATTCGACTCTTAGGGCCTTGTCAGACAAGCGGGTTGGCCGCCGCGGGTGCAAAACGGGTCAGCCGCCGCGGAACCGCTTTTGAGAGAGTTTATATTGATTTATATGTAAAACGCTGATTTATATGTAAAAACCAGCGTTTTCCATATAAATCAATATAAACTTTCAAAAGCAGTTCCGCGGCGGCTGACCCGCTTTGCACCCGCGGCGGCCAACCCGCTCGTCCGACAGGGCCCTTAACCCACTACGCCACGGCAAAGTACAAGGTGGGGGCAACAAACTCCTGAATTCGACTGTTCTTTTTGTGCACCTGTACAATCCCTCATTGGGTTGACCAAATTTCTCGTTGACAGGGTTTATTAATACATTTCTTGAGTTTAAGTAAGCTATAGAATGGCCTCCGGTGTAGCGTTTTGAAAGAATAATGGTTAGATTAGTAGTTCAATCCTCCTCAACCAAGACAGCCAGTGTGGCGTAAAGAAAACTGTCAAATCCATGCTTGCTTTCTGCGCCACCGTTTGCCATTCGTTAAAAAACAGATCGTCTTCAAATATGTTTTCAAAATTAATTTGGTTGTGTGCTATAAGCGCCGAGCAGTAGCTACAGGAGTCCTTAGATATTCTCACGTGAAGATTGGAAACGTTTTGAAATTAGTTTATTTACTCACTAGGTCTGAAGGGCTGCCCAGTATCCATCTCGGTTCTTTGCTTCCCTCCTCGTCATACTTTTGAAGCTGCCGAGAAATATTTTAAGCATTGGAAATTTAAAAAATAAACCATTTCACCCAAGTTCATAATTATAAATTTCCACGACATTTCGGACGCAAATATAATAAAATCTACTTTTCCAGGCAGTCAACTAAGAACAAATTGAGAACGCATCCTGGAAAATCCTCATGCCCAGAGGAACGAACTGCCCAAATCAAATGCAGTGCTAACTCACCAGTTGGAATTCCATGCGGGGATTCGGACGATTATCTCCTAATTGTACGAAATCGGTCAGGTCTTTAAGAGCGTAGGAAATTCTCATAGTCCGCCTGAAGTCATCATCTGCAAGAATGGAGCGTTTTCCCGTGTGAGTTACCAGAATATCGTCGAACTTTTTAACCAGTTTTCTCGTGTCGTTAATGCTCCCGAGAGTCATTTCTAGCTGACTGGGTTTGTCTAGCATGAACAAATTAAACAATAGGATCATGCTCATCATCATCAGCACATCCCTACACTCGTGTGGGGTGTACGCAGTGTCATCGGTCGGACATGGCATCAATACATGAACGTCGGCTAATTCAGTTGGCGGGTTTTCCGAAGGCATTTTCACGTACATTTCAATCACACCGTCTATTCGACTTTTAAGGTTTTCGTCATAAGTCTTGAAAAATGGAGATTCTTCTCCTAAGTCTACGAAGCAACTGCCGCTATGAAATTTCTCAACAGCCCCATAAAAGGGCGAGGTTTTAGGAAATGCCCAGGAGTTGGGACTAGCTCCTGCTTCACTCTGAGCTGCTACATTGCCGTGCGGAGCTTCTACATCCGTAGCGGACGTGCTCGCTTGTGCACTAGAACGATCTGGCTGTCGAGTCACTCTTCGTGGTGGAAGCTGAATCGGTTTCGGAAATTTTTTTGATAAATCTATGGGCTGCATCTGGGGAGAATAGACATTCCAAGACGGAAGTTTCCAAGAGAACGAAGTTCCTTCCGTCGTTGTTGAATCTGACGATTTCATTCTTTTGGCCCTTTCTCTCTCCAGCTCAACCGCCTTCTGGTGAAAATCAAGAAGCTCTCCTGCATCTTCAATGCATGGCTGCGTGACTTCCATTACTTCACGCTTTTTAACCGCCGTGCATGATGTCAATGCAACATTTTCAGACGTTGCGTGTTGCGGAGCTGATTGAGATTTTGACGCCATTCCTGAAAAGCCAGGAAGTTGCGACTGCATTCCACTTTCAGACAGTTGAAACTGTTTGATTGTAGGGTGAGCTGGGGGCACAACTTCATCTTCTTGCATTGCAGAAGCAGAGTGTGATCCATCTCTTTCTTTAGATTTTGGGGAGTGGAAGGAATCATCACCCGGTGGTGTAGCTTCCGCCATCTTCTACAAGCGCTGGATTGGCTTTGCTCGGGGAGTCTGTGATAAAGGAAATTGTGGAAGCATAAATGTTAGAACGGACGAGTGCAAAAATTGTCTAATAAAATAACCAAGACGAGCAACCGATCACACGTTCGCTGAAACGGCATCAACTACTTCCAGAAAGATTAGATTCGAAGTTTGTTTAAGCCTCCCTAACCGCTACAAAATGAGCGTATCGAAGAGAGATAGGAGGAAGGCACTATTTAGTATTGATTTAGAGAATGCGGAATCAATGCAGATAGAAGGGGCATATAAACGGTAAGTTGGGAAAGAAGTTCATGAAACAAGATAAAAGTTCAAGAAGAGAGTAGTAGGTGCTAAAAAAACAGGATAGCAGGGAACCGAAAAAGGTGGTCCTCAACATAGCAAAAGAAATTTTTCATTTCAACAAAAAGAAGGCCTACTCAACTCTCAGCTCGGGCCCTCGCACTTTTCCCCCCGAGAGCGCTAATTTCCATAGAGACAATGGTTGTATCCTCCTGAGGGGCTATTTCCAGAAAATAATGGGGCAAATAGATAAACAAAAAATGCATCTAATCTTACAACCACTGATTAATTGTACAGTTTTGTACCTCAGGACAACTGAGAAACTCTTCCAACATCGAGGTTGCCTGGTTTACTTTACGTTGCTAGTTTAGGAATCAAATGAAAGACTTCTTCCAGCGGCTTGTATTTAGGAAACTAGTAGTTTCTCCCAGTCCCCTAATTTTATTCCGAGAACAACCACCGATAATTCAGTGTGTGCAGCGTCTTTGTACCTGAGAAAGTTATCTATGTTACGCAACTCTGTATGCTAGTTCATGTGGCAAGGAACTTGAAACAGTTTTGTCACGAGCCGTTTTTCTACCGACTACTCCAAAGAATTATTAGGCGAATTTTCTTTCAATTATAAAACCAAAGCAATTTACAAGAATTGCCGTGGTTATCTGAAACTTTTCAGCGGAAAATTTATACTATCTGAAAAAATGGGTACCATTAATTCAATATGTTACTTCAACATCGTTAATTTTTCACTACGTTTGCCTCAAATACTATAAAACTGCACAAGTCGAAGAGACCAAGTCGCCACGCGAGTTGCTAACTATTACTTTTGAGCAACGCAATTGACAACCTCATTCAAAAACCCATGTCAGAAAAGCTTATAATCACAGTTACTAAGTATATTTATTTTATTGAACCGATTTATAATGCACACTCAACAATCTCATTTATCTCCCTTAAGCCCTTCGTTTTACGTTTTTTGTTCCATCTAAACAGCAGCCGAAACTACTAGAATGCGTCCTAACGAAGAGTTAGGCATTCAGTCGCGAGCTACCTGTGATCAAACCCCACGAGTCACTCGTGATTGGAAACTGTTTGAAGTGCACCATCTTCCACCATGACCAAACTTCTGTTTGGGCCCCCAATGGCTGATTTCTGTTTTACAACAATTTAATCAATCAAGAATTACACGACTAAATCATGACACCTCGCCATCCACGTGGTAACCATTCAGGCTATCTATTAAAATTTTGTCTCAATTCTTCCATTTTCTAACCCTTAAAACTTGGCGCCAACGTTATTCGGCAGAAGGCACCTCATGCAGAGTTACCAGTCGCTGATTGATAATTTTAGTAAAGTTATTATTTAAAAGTGACTGCATTCGAGAGTTAGTCTGCTACCCTGAGCCCTCTGTGGCGCGCGTTACAAACTTTCCAGCTGATGGAACCTCACAGGCTTGGCGAAGCCGGTCTCATTGAAATTTTTTGTGTAAATCTTCAACCTTCTTTAGGTACGACAAAAACGTTCTCAATGAAGTAAGAGCGAAGACGCCATTTCAACATAAAATTAAGGAAACAAGAGATTTATACACAAGCTGTGTCCTCGCACCATGCGCATTGCAAAAATACTGAGGGAAGCTGATGAAACAAGGGACGAGTTGCAGAAGAAAGTAATCGTACTAAAGCGAGGGACATCAGTGGACCGAATAGATGCTTCGGAACAAACTAAATTTTTCAACCACAAGGAAGACTCTCATAATGAACAGATAGGGACGTTTATTCGACAACGGCAATTAATTTTCCAGCGCCTCTTCAAGTAGGCCGCAGCTCATGTTTGTTGATGCTAGAAACTATGCTACAGAGCAAGTAAATTACGTTTGAGGGTACTCCCTTAGTGTTCAATCGACTTCCCTTTCGACCTCATTTGTTCAACGAGGAATATAACATTTTTTGTCTCGCTGAAAACATTTACAAATCCGAAGTGATATTGAATAAAGCATTTATTTAAGTGACGCATCGAAGGAGTCGTGTGTAAGGAGATCTTCACAATTGAAGCGCAACTTTTTTTTACCACATTCATGCTCGAGTTCAAACCTTATCACAGTCATCTTGCAACTGTGAGGTCAGATCTATAGTTTTACCTCATATTCTAGATTTCGACAATTTTCTTACAATAAGGAAATCGGTAGAATAGCGGTAAATTGAAACTGAAATTCCGCGTAACTGGCAAATACCCAAAGCAGTTTCAAATATAAAGTTAACAAAATATGAAACGAGACACCCAAGTTGGAGTTTAGCTCAGGGAATAGATTTGATGGTTCATGTCCCGTCGAAATGCTAGTCGAAAATTTAGCACAAATTTGTTATTTGTTAAAGAAAGCAATGGCTCAAATTTATCCACCTGGAGTTTTAGAGAATTTCGACAAGATAGGAACACTGATATTGCGCGGCTCTTCATGAATACGTAAGATGCTAGCTTAAGCCTCCCTAACCACAACATAGGCATACCAAAGAGAGCAAGTAGGAAATCGCCATTTAGTCAGGACTTGAGAAAACGTCGAATCCATCCACAAGGAGCACAGAAACGGCAAGTCGAGAAAGAGCTTTAAACAACAAGGTAAAAATTGAAGAAAGGAAAAGGTGCTGAGAAACAGGGCAGCAGCGAACCGAAGTCTTAACAAAACAGTAAGCTCATTTTAGTCTAACAAAGAACACTTGCCCAACTTCAACTTGGAGTGCTAATGAACAGATACAATAGTTGTCTCCCTGAGGGAACCTTCACAAATAATATTCCCTACTTCGGACTTTGCACTAATGGAGATATTGTTCGACACCGAAAGCAGGTCACATTTCTTATACCATTTCATTCAAAATCCTGGCTCAAATTTTAAATTATAGATTCTCATAGGTGACATAACCAAAATATTATACTAAATTATGCATTGGTCGAATATTTAAGAACCCCGGAAAGAATCACCATTTAATCCCGTACCTTAGCTCATGAATCACGAACCTTCCGTTGCTTCGTTACTATACGATGTCAAATATCAACTCAACAGAGTCACCATAAAGTTTATACTAGAAGAATAATGCCACCAAGCACAGCTTTAAGACCATCCGAGCCATAAGCAGCAGTGACACAAACAGGGGCAATCTTCATAAATTTCATTTACCACCGCTCAAAAACCCCCCATAACTTTCCTGAAACGTCTTGTGATGAGAGCTCGCGACGTTTTCGATGGGTATAATTACATCTATGCCTACGCACTACAACAACTCACCTCGAGAACAAACTTCACGCTAGCTCGAATAGCACATGCACGAAATGGGACCGGCCCATGGTACTACACGATGTGGAGCGCTTTGCTGGAAGTTGTGGAATTTGTGGTTGTCCGTAAACTAAGAATGACAAAATTGCATTCAAACTCGCAATCAAATTTTTTCACCTCATTCAATATAGATAGTAGGTACGTTACCGTATCTTAATCTGTTATCGAAAAAGTTCATTCATGAATTTTTAAGTGTAACTCTCGCTTCAATTAGCTATTTAACCATACTTACATAGATACGTGTTAGGGTATTGCATTAGAAGAGTTATTAGTAAATATGCCAAGGTTCGTTTTCGTTTACATGCAATTAGTCAAATGAGTGAAAATAAAATGAAAGGGTATGATTTTGTCTAGAGCTGAAGCGAGCCCGCTTGTTATGAAATAACCCATTCTTTACGCATAGGAAAATAAAAACACAGCTCATTTCCTAAGCAGTTAATTTCCAAGAAGTGATGCATCAAATATACTAAATTATTTTTCTTTTTAAATAGTAACGTAAAGATCCTAAGTTGGGGACCATACATGAGAGAGTATTGTGATAGCCATGTGAATGATTGATTATAAGGTAAAAAAACATAAAATGCAGTCCCTTGTTATGTTATTATGAGTTTGAAAAAGCTCACAAATTACGTGAGTGCTGATGGAAAATAATGGCAAACTAATTTTACGCCGAATGTAAACTTCTCCTGTCTGTTCAGTATCTCAATTGGGACAAAGAAAGAAGAACCAAGAACAAAACTATTATCATTGAAAAGTTAAATCTCAGGTTTTATAGGCAAAAAAAGGAAATAGTTTAAATCACAGGCATGGTATTCTCGAATCGTCAGAAAAATGGTAACACTTTCAATTTAGGCAAAAATACCTCGTACATTACGATTGAAACACACAGTTATGAAGGAATCAGTTGCGAAGGCTGAGCTTGAATGTGTCACTTATATATTCAAATGGCTAGGACGTGCTAGAGAAGCACCAGCGAGAGATAAACTATCGTTGAAAACAACATTCAGAAAGAGAGAAATATCTAACATATAGTAATGAATAGGAAATTTTAAACGATTAAGATACTTTAGCGTAATAAGCAGTTAGTTTCCACATAGAGCCTATTCACCTACGGATTAATCAACTATATGCTTTATTTTTTGAAAAATTAAAAGAGCGGCGCGTAATTTAAAAAACTATAAACTCACTGAGTGACGCGTGAATGATAATGAAACGTCCGAGCATTTCTCCCTAGCATGACTCAGTTAGAAAAGGTAGAAGATTTATTGTTTTTTAGTAGTTCTCGAGACTAAAGGGGTCATGGGTGAGAGCTGTTTGAGAAATCGTTTCCCATTACTCATACATCGGTCGCATAAACTGGAAACTTCAATTATATCACACGCAATTTATTATTTGAAAAGCACGAATGTACGCGAAGTATAAACTGATACTTCGACTAAAGGTTAGCAAAACTTGCCATGAACAACATTTGTTTTTTATAAAATGAGAAGATAAATTTATTCTTCTACTACCCTTAGTTTTTTCCTTTAAGAAATGATCACTGCGGTAGCTAACGTACCTATGAATAAAAAACAAGAATCTAGAATTGGGTACGCAGCAAAAACTGAAATCTATTGAATGTAACACAACTAGCTTAAAACAAACTTTAAACTTAAAAAATTAAAAATATCAAAACAATAAGTATTCAATAACATCGAAAATTTTCTTAAGGCTATGAAAGCGTATCGAAAATGAGTATCTATGGTTCTTCATGAACGAATTATAATCGGCCGAAATGCACGGAGTGTTCTCCAGATTAGATCTTAATTTCATGAACAGTAACTTACAAAACCAGCGAAGCGGATTCGTACGGTAAGTGTATTGTATGGATATTATTTCAAAACCAAGAGATACAAGTCAATTTGTTAGAAATAGTCTCTTGAACGTGGTTTCAAGGTTTTTACCCATATTTTTACCCGTTATTCTATGGAAACCAATCCCCTTTCAAATTTATTTTCGCATCGCTTTTCATAACCTCACTTTTAAGTGCATGGGAGTGGCAATCGTTTCTTTTTGTTACTTGTCAATTATCCTATGTGAAGATTTCATGTCACATTTTTCATTTTATATTTTACGCTGGTAATTGGTAGTAAATTTTTTTGCCATTGTAATTCATTCTTTCTTCCCGCACCATGTAGAATCATAACAATTTTGACGCCTGCCAAAACTTCGGAAAAATTATCCTTTATCGATATCGATCGTGGTAACACATGATAGAAGCAATTGTGCTCTGGTAGGCGGAGTACAATTTCCGTACGTTGGCAGAAGGCCATTTAACAACTCTCATCATATTAACGGAACAGGAATTGAAAAGGGCGTGGTGTACCATTGTAGAGAACGAGGAGTTTCGCAGTCTAAGACAGTAGGTGTGACCAAACTGATGCAACTGATGTACTTATATCACATCGATTATAATGTAGTGGAACACTTAATTGTGTCCTACGACAAGACTAACTTAAATTGTTCTGAGGAAGAAAACAAAACTCACGCTCAAATTTTCTACTTTACTTCTACGCAAAGCTAATTATGTAAACTATACTAATACTACAACAGTGATCTACATTTTACGACCAATCGCTTAACATAAGTACGTGCTAGAGTAAAGTAATTGTCGGTTTATCATAGAGCATCTAAAATTATGGAAGTCAAAACCATCATGATACACTCAAACGAAGTACAACAAAAGGTAAACAAAATAAATGGCTTGGGCAAGAGACATTCATGTGTTCTCAACTCTGGATTTGCGATACAGCAAAAACTAATTTATAGATAACAATATAACATATACGAGAGCAATTTATTAACATATCTAAATGTATCAGCTAACTGTCATGAGTCATTATCGCAAATATCTATACTTAGTCAAACATTTATTTAAAATTCATATTTTTCAACGAGTCTTACTTATTTTCAAACAGATTCGAAGGAGTAAATTTTTGTTGTAAAAGATCCCTTCGATGGTGCGGTCAGCAAGCATAAATGTTGTACTCGTATCTTTACAAAGCATTTAACTAACGTTACGTGCCAACTGTGGCGTGTCTCATAGCATTTGATCAAACTCATCCTGAATTATCTTACCAAATCACCAACTCTGTTCAAAGGAAAAATATAACATAGTTTTGAAAACTTATGGCATAAATCTAACAGTCAAAATACATTCAACCTTTTTGAAAATTTTGCGTCCGACTTCAAAGTGAGGACGCTTTCTCTGCACCTGTCATTAATTGTACAAGAACATCAAAGCGCTCGAACCCCTGATACACACAGTGTTATGACTTGAGCAACGAAACTTTTGTGACATCAGCTGAGAATGAATATACCAGCGGGAATTTTGTCCAAGTCGAGGTAAAACTGACCCACAAATGTGGTAACCTCGGAGGAGCGATGGGATCACCAACATTACAGTATTTAACGCTTATTTATCATTAAGCTGCTTGAAATGTACAACACATGCGTTCTTGAGCTGTTAGAAACCTTACTTGAGCTGATAAAGTACTTAGACAGATTGACTTAGTAATTAGAGAAACAATTAAATTTTAAATACTCCCATACGCATTTGTAGAGTAAGAGAAATGTATGATAGAAGTTGCAACATGTACGTAATATTTCATTGTAGCTTTTCACATGAAGTCTATTCAAAATTTTTCAACATAAGCTCCTGTCTGAGATGGTGTATGCAAATGTTTAGCTTTACGGTATGGTTACATAGCTGCAAGACATTGCGAGAATTCAGTTAGTAAAATAATTTTTCCGATGCCCAGCGTTGTTAGCAGGCTGTAGCCATCAAGAAGCCAAAAAGTGAGCACAAAACAGAACTCATTACTTTTTTAGGGTCATGAAGATCTCTAACATTCAGAACGGATGTGCAGCGGTAATTGATATGCTTAAAGTAAGTGGCAACGTAATTAAAAGTTATCGATGGAGCTGAAAACAGTTAGTTTCACTGTTTTCTCTAACTCGAAATCGGTAAGGAAGAAGCACTGCGACTCGAATCACATCATGCCGTGGTCAGACTCCATCTTGAAATAAGCCTCGCTGAAGAGCTTGAGGTCGTTGCCGATGGTCCTGAGGAGCTCCTTGATCTGGTACTTGGAGTCGAGCGTCTCGATGGACTGCGTGTACGGGTTGTAGCGCACTGAGAACGGCCGCGGGATCGTCGCTGCAAACTCGCTGGCAAATGAAGAAAAAAAATCGGTAATTACAAAATTAAACATCAGGGGAGGGTTAGAAGCAAAAGACACAATTTGGAGATATGGAATTAGAAAATTAAATTCATTTCAAGATAGGTTAATATGACTTTTTTGATGTGAATTTGAAGAGAGGTTGTGCGCTCCTACGAATACAGGAAAGCTGGAACATGGTGCCATGAACGTAACGGTAAGTACTACAACTTACAATACAATTTCAAGGGATTGGTGCGGGGGTAAAAATCAGTAAACTTTGTCATAGTTTCTAGGTTGTGCGATGTAGCTCAAAATATAAATCACTGAAACGTACGTACGAATCAAGATCAAAACTCTTCGAAAAATTTCCAAAAAATTTTAAATGTTGAAATAACAAATTCAAGCAATCACTGAATTTTCTCGCGCTAAGTTGCAACCATCCTATCAAGAAAAAGTCGTACATCAAACGCTATTATCATCGGTTACAAAACGCCCAATTCTGACCGCAGACTTACATCATTTTCTGCTGAGCGTCCTCGAAGCTCTCAGCGACGTAGTAGAGAGGCTGGAACTCGGTGATGGGGTACTTGGTGACGCCAGTCTTCTCGGGCTGGAAGGGCAGGAACTTGGGGGCGTCGCTCATGGCGTGCTGCAGCTCGCCGAAGGAAGAGAGAAGACCAGCGCCGTACGCCTTCAGCTCGCCGTTCTGACGGCACACTCCGAACTCCACCGTGAACCAGTAGCACTGGACGGGGAAGGAAGAATGTGCTATAGAATTAACGTCCATGTGCTATAAAAACACTGAGAATAAAAATGTGCATTCTCGAGTAAAGTTATTTTGTGTCATCTAAAACAATGCCGCGTAGAACAACTGTTTGACTAAATAGAAAATTTTTTAGTATCAACGACGAACGAATGCTTTTTGATTTTTGCTTTTAAGTTTAGCACGCTCCCATGAAAAATCGTATCCCATCAAGTTATTCGAGGAACTTTAAAAGAGAGTACAAAACTAGATATTAGACTCTGTGTGCCTATGTAAGAAAATATAAATGCACAAAGATAATTCAACCATGACCCACACAATTATAAAAAAATAAAACAGGAGATGAGAAATTCTGGTATCCCTTTCAATACAGAACAAATAAAATGAAAAACATGATAATTATATCCCAAAGCTTACAGATGCAATAACAAACTCACAGTGGCCAATTTCTCGATATAATCATCAGGGGCTCCGAGCGAGGCGAGGCCGATCTCCTGCGAGAATTGCGCGAAGTTCGGATCAGCAAAGAGCGGCGCGTGGCCGAGCAGCTCGTGACAAACGTCCGGCTCCGGCGTGTACATGGGCTTGGACGGGTGGCGGATGTACTGCGTACTGTGGAACACTCGGAACGCCAATCCTGGCAATACAAAAGTACATTATTACTAACGCGATATTTATTTCGAAAGATTAATGCAGGAGCACAGGAGTATGTAATTGTTATATGTGATCTTCATTTCTGAAGAAAATTTCGTTTACTGAGTTATACATAGTAGGATATTGAATTTGATTATTTTAACTCAACCTTCATCTGTAAAGTCTTCTATTTACTAACCAATCGTGACGTAACAAAACTGAACCGCACACGTACCACAAAAAATTTTAAACAGCATTTTATTCTCAGAAAGTCAGGCTCTAGATTGAATAATCCTCCCAAAATTATTTTTAATTTAATACGATAAATTCACAGTGCAAAACAACGACACAAAACTTAGGAAGTTCTCACCTGCGAGGAAGTCACGTGACGACAGTAGGCCTGCCACAGGCCGGAGGGTGAAACCTGTGCAGTCTGGTGAAGGTCATGAAAGTAATTAGTTAAATCGGTGATTGTTTGTAAAGTAAAATAAGGGCAATCAAATGAACAAGGTAAATGATCGTTAAAAAAATAGAGGGCAACAAGCTCAACGTCTAATTTTTCTTTGAGAATAATAAGAAATTTAATAATGAATTTAATAATGAATAATAATGATTTCATGAGCGGTGCTGAAAAGTGCAGATGCTAAACTCAAAACATCGATTCTCAGAATATTTTTGTTATGTACTTCAATTTACTAGAAAGGATTCTATAGTGCTTTACAATTTGTTTATCATCCTCAAATCATTTACAAAATCAAAGTTCAGAAGGAATTTCTTCATGAATTTATAAGCCTGCTGAAATCTAATTCGAAAATTATCATTCAAGACTACTTTCATAAAGCTTTTCCAACTAAAGTGAAAAGAACCAGTTAGCGTAATATTTGTAATTGGTATAAGAATAATTGTTCTAAAGAACGAATGATAGAATTAACACGCAATAAATTTAAATTGAATTAAAATAAATACAATGTATTGGATTGAAAATAATTAAAGTCACTCCCAAATATCACACGAGGTGAACATAATTTCATCGATGCTTCATGAATATAATCAAGAAATTTAGAAGTACACATAAGATTTGCTTCACTAAATGTTAACGAATACTGGCACTTTATTGATCGTGAGCATATCAAGCTTCACTGGGAACAGTTATTCTACTATAGCCTTGACCTCGTTTCTAATGAAGATGCCAGGCTAACTTTATCTTAAAAATGAAAGCAAATTCATGTAAATTTTCATCTCATACTTGCATTTCTTCTTATCGTTAACTCAAAAACGAAATCCTCAACGAAGAACTCTATGAAATTCGTTCCATGGAGAATCCTTTCCTCAGATTTATTTCATAAGTGATTTTTACTCTCATACGCCATTTCGTCAAAGGCCCTAAAAGAAAAGTCAAGTAAAATTTGAAGATCGGTAGAAAAATTTACCTCTGAGGAAATCAGAGACGTCCTGCAGCTGCGGGATGTTGTCTTCTCTGTAGCCGCAGTTCTCAATGAGCAGCGGGAACACTTTGTTGTGCTCTGCGCACGCGTGCTGCTTGTACATAGCTGTGAGGTTCTTGAACACTACTCCCCATGTCGCGATTTCCTCGGGCGTGTAATCGATCCTAGGAATTTCTTCCCCACTGGAGATACAAAACAGACATAAGGGTGTTAGTACTTACATTACTACCTGGTGTTAACTTTCTGAATATAATTGAAATATTTGCAGGAACATGGCAATCTATTGTGGAAAACATTTTAGTTAATAAATATTAATACAGCAAGAACACTACTGTATTCTTCTACTTTGTTGGTTTAGTAAGAATACTACTTCATTTTTAATACTTGGTATTGTGGAAAATTAATGGACTTGTAATTATATGATTCTTTACGGACAACGGTGTTTGAGTGAAGGGAGTTTGAGTAGTCATTACAAGAATACATTATTTTGAATGGTAAATCAATACTTGTTCAGGACACGATATTGACTCCGAGCTATGAAAATATACCTCAAAAGTTTTGTAATAGCAGATAAACAGTAAATATAACACATTTTATGATTAGAAACGGAATTAAAACACGAAAACTTTAAAATTGAAGTATACTATTATAAATTAGTACGAATATGTTTTCACATTGAATATTATACAACGTTTTTTGAAGATTTAATACGCATTCGACCGAAATAAAAGAAAGTCAAGTATAAATTTAACTTCAGAATCATCTGTTCTTTTGAGCGGTTCCACGAAAAGACCAAAACCCAAGAGTGTTAACCGAAACCAACAATGACTGAAGAAACATCAACACCTGTACACTGTCCTACATCAAATGAACCCTATCGTTATCGGGAATAAGCCTTCAAATCTTCCAAAGATTTCAAGTTATTAATTTGTAACCAAATCTGCAGATAGACAGTCATCTGTACTAACTCTCACTGTTTCATGTCATCTGGCACCTATTTTTTTATTTATTAAGCGAGGAAACAGCTAATGTGTAGTGAAAGAGAAGGTACAATACTGACTGTCTGTAGTTGTAAGCGATGTCAGCGAAGAACTGGCGGCGCTCTCGGTAGACTTTGTCGGTGAAGCCTGGGTGGTCCGAGTCGAGCTCGTTTCCGTACGACAGGATCTGGTTCGCAAATCGGTCCAGATCTTTGATTCGTCGGGGGTACCACGGAACAGTTTCTGTGAGAGGAAGTTATTACAGGATGAATGAATAATTCGAGGGCATGATTTTGGAGGACTGTGTGTCTTTGCGATCACTTCGAACTGTTCATTGTGATTTGTCTTTTGTTTATAAGCATAATAAATGTGGCGATATTATTCGTTGTATGACTTAGCTTTTCTTAGAAGCGGTTTTCCAAGGAATATTCATGGTTTATGGCAATGATTATTGGATTGTTGAGGAAAATGGGTTATGGATGAGTGGATAGTTAATTGAAAAATTATTTTAATCCGGTATATAAAAAGAGAGTGAGGTAATTGTTCTCCATTACTGTGTTTTGAATACAGGAAAAGCCATTTTACGTAAGAAATAACACAAAACTAAACGTTTTTCTCCGCTAAAATTGAAAGTCAGAATTAAAAAAGCTAGGGATCCAATTTCACTTTTCACTGTCCACATTTTCCCCAAAAATATGATGATCGTTGAACAAAATGAGCTAAAAAACGAAATTAAACGAAATCACCGTGGCGGAACATGAGTTACCTTTGTGTCCCTGGTGAGCGCGGGCGACCACCTGGAAGTAGCTACACACAGGCTTCAGTTTGCCCACCGCACTGTCGAGGTGGCCGTTCTTAGCGTCGCACTCAACCACAAACTCGTAGTTGGCCTTGCGCTGGCTGGGCCTAGACTCGATGTGATGCAGGTTTACTCCTTCCTCCTGCATTGCAAGACGGTTTTTATTGTTGGGTGATTATTTTTTAATTAATGCTTTGTTGGCTTATGACAGAATGAAGTCCTGAAGGATAGAAATGTTATTCTTCGTACACAAAAAAGAAAGTGAATAAGATGCACACAGGTTTATTTTCAATTTTTTCATTAATTTGCACCCAGAAAAGGGATTTTAATTCCAGAAATAATTTCGTACAAAATGGAATGCTTTGAAAAGTTCATGGTTATACAACGTTCAACCTTGTTGAGTCAATATGACCGACATTTTTTTCCGTTGATCATCATACTGGACTCAAGTCATTAACGTGGCTTGACTGCCCTCAGTCAACTTATCTCATTTTTCCATACTAAAGTTGGTTAAATGTACGAGCATTGATTCACAATTCATCCAATCCTTATCAACACACTGAATTTTTTATTTTAAATGCACTCCAGCTCATGTCTCGCATGAGAACAGATTTTACAAATCAAGCGAAAGAAGTACATGATGACTCTGGATTTTTTATTTTAAATGCATGCCAGCTCGTGTCTCGCGTGAGAACAGATTTTACAAATCAAGCGAAAGAAGTACATGATGACTCTGGATTTTTTATTTTAAATGCATGCCAGCTCGTGTCTCGCGTGAGAACAGATTTTACAAATCAAGCGAAAGAAATACCTGATGACTCTGATTGGACTGAGGCACAGGAACTTTGGTTTACTCACCTCAAAAATCTTGAGGGCTCGAGCGAGTGCCCCGACCTCCTCATCCATCGAAAAGATAAGGAAGGTGCTCTCCGTGGCCTCCCGCCCCTCAAGGATGTACTTGCCGCCTCCCATCAGCTTCGGTGACTGAAACAATCACATTTTATCAATATTGCTACATTTTTTATCAATTTTCCTGACCCATTTCGTTTTCATAGAAAGTGACGCAGAAGTTTTTGTTTTCGTTGATTTCAGCCAATGGCCCTCGAATGTCCTTCGTTTCAAGGTTTCAATTAGGATTGGTAGTTACCGACATTTTTGTAGTTTATGTAGCATACTATTGTCATTTACATATTTTGACTAACACAGAAACATAATTTTATTGAAACATTTTTATATTATCCGTCTGATTTAAAACCTCAGAAATAATTTAAGAATCCACAGATTCAAAGTTCAGGGAAGTTCTTGGGCATTGTTATAATATAGCCAATAGGCTAATAAACGAAGTAAATGCTCACCTTTTCACTCTGTTAAATCTGTTTCAAATGTCACTGGCAGTAGAATTTTTTTTTTCAAAAAATTCGGAAAAAAGTTATCGAATTGGCACGCGTTCCGCTATTTTACTATTGATAATAGAATTCAGTTTACTTTTTAGAAAAACTTGTCAGTCAAAGTGCCCACTTTGTATCACTTGCGTAGTGCTCCTGACAAGGCCAGTTTCGCTTTCACAAATGATGTCTCCGAAGATCAGTCCGTCTTATATAGGCCACACGTCTCCGCAGGATATCGCTTTCCTAATACTGACTGAGGAATAACAACGGGAAAAAATGACGTACATTTCGAAGGCAGGAATTACCGGACCTGAGCGCTGCAATACCAGGCGCGACGCAGCCGCAGCTGGTGCGGATGTGACGCCCGACTGCAGGCTTATTTCGTCAGCTCGTAGCGCGGTCTCAGCGAAACCTCTTTTGCTGAGCAACTGCGCGACGTTTCAGGGCTGTGCATGCGCAAATCGACTAACAGAACGTCCCAATAGCTAACGTGTTGACGAAAAAGATGACAGAATGTCCCAGCAAATGGCGAATGAAGTGAGCCAGTTTTGAGAGAAAACCGAAATAGGACGGCTCAATAATCTGCTTCATCATGTAGTTCAGTGTAAAGAGAAATCAGTGATACAGCGTTCGCATCATTTGCAAATGAAGTGTGTTAAAAACGAAAACAATTCTCAAACGTCATAAACATAATAATTTAAGAAATAAAATTGTAGTACAAAGCAAAAGTGCTACATTGGTTAAGAAATAAAAAGCCTCTTACGCTTCAAACATAAAAATATGTGTCTAATTTCATGCCCATGAATAAAAAACAGAGCGCATGTGATAATTTTTGACAAACTTTTTGAAGAACTCCTAAAATTATTTACACGACGACACAACAAGAAGACTCTTGCGAGACATAATCATTGTTAAAAAATAATGATGGGGAGAGTGTAATACGAGATTTTTTTTTTATTCTTAGGATTTCTGAGCACTGTTTGCGCGACATAAAAAACTGAACAAAAACCATTAGGCGCCATATGTAATTTTTTTAATACTAGGAAATGGAAAAGTGCTGCTTATAATTATTATTTGGCGTACTTCACTGTAAAATGTAATGATTTTTCAAATATATGAGTCCAACTAAATTAATGCATTTAATCTTCCAGCTTTGTATCGTACATCAAATGAATTTAACTTAAGAGACCTTTTTTCTCTGGCTGAGCAAAAGTCTCAGACTCTGCAAACACGTGAAAATTATTTTTAAAAAACTAAGAAAATCTACGCATGAATTGAGGATCTGTCGTACCAACAGTCCTCATTGATCAAAAGATAATCATTTTTAACTTTCACAGCGTAATTTACACCACACAGAGCATGGATGTAAAATGTATTAAAATTATGAACTGCGTGCTAAGCTGTATCCTACCCTCGGAAACATCTCGGATGCATGGGTGCAGTGAAAACAAAGGCATCCTGTGTTGATATTTGTTATGAGGTCTGCAGGGCTTCCGCTCTTTCATACAGGTTTACTGACGTCACTTTTCCTATTGCTGTATTGCGATAATAAACGATGCTGGGAAGTTTGAAAAATTTTCCGCAACGTGCGCGATTACCTGGAACACGAAAACAAAAACTGCCGAGAAGTCTTCCCCTTAGAAGGGTTAATTCTCATAGATACCATACTTGTATCCCCTTGAAGGGCCTCTAATACAAAAGATACAACACTTGACGCGTTGTTGATAGAAGTTTCAATGGTAGTTGATGTGGCACTTAGTCCAAAAAGGCAAGTTATAAAGTTAACAAGCAGTTTATGGCTATAAGGAGCTTTAAAGATTCTGAACAGAGTAAAATAAACCCTGCTGATGAATAATTTTCATGCTGAAATGAGTCTAAACCAACTCAATTCAATGTTAAAGCAGCCGGCACGACCAGGCTCTTAGAAACAAGGTTCTAGTTACTGATAGAAAATTCCGGTTTCTTAAAACAAAGATGCTGCTCCTCGTGACCTTGAGGCATACTGTTGTGGTTGGGCAGTCGCCAGATTGGCTTCTTTGCTATCCAAATTTTTTAAATTGAGTATTTTTCTAATAAAATCTTATCTTAACAATTAGCACGTGACCACCCTGCGGTTACAAAGGTAAAAATAATTTTTGTATTTATGGAGACCAATCTTAAGGATTTTTTCTTGGGAAAGATCAGTTTGAAAAAGTCCCATTAGCTGCAGCGCGACGTAAGAACGATGCGCCGATAAGTTTCTAGCTAATTATCTTATTCCTTCGAGTGCTAGACAATTTTAGTTGCAAAAACACTGCAGGTTTTCAAAGAATTAGATGACTCTAAAAGGGAAATATTTTGAGAGGAAGTAATTCAAGTCGTCTGAATAATTGAAACACTTTGTAGCTCAGCATAAAGAATCCTTGCATGGCATGTGTTATTATAATTCGTTCATCATCTTAGAATTCAATCTGTAGGGCCAAATGATGTGTCGACATTCTGCAACATACTATTGCGTGGGGTATGCGTGCACTGGCCTCAGGCAAACATTTAGGCATGATACGACAGACCTAGAAAATATGTCACCATGCAAAATTTATGGTTTACTGAATTCTTTCAGTGAAGAACAAGTAGTGAAGAATTTTGTCTCGATTCTTACATTTTCTTACCCTTAAAACTTGGCGCCAACGTTATTCGGCAGAAGGCACCTCATGCAGAGTTACCCTTGTGTCGGTTACCCTTGTGTCAGAGTTACTCTTGTGTCGGCACCTCATGCAGAGTTACCCTTTGTAACCGCAAAATTTCAGTGAAGAACAAGAACGTATCTTTATACATAAGTCTCGTAAATAAAGAATCTCGTATAACACACAGACAATTGACTTTGAAAAACGTGTGTTTCAAATCGCAACTGGCACATTTAAGCTAACCTTACATAAGATTAAAGCTGTACTGCGTTGCTTACATTTTCATTGGCGTCGTACATCGTCCGACATTCCGATGCTGATGTAAATTATTGCATGCATCGTTGCAGGGCTGTCTGTGAGCTAGAACTGATTAACTGCACCTAAAATATTTAAACAAAGTAGACGAGGCAGATTTATAAGGAAAGGATTGCTTTTACGACGAGGCTTTTAAAACTGACCGTGCACGAACCCATCGCTTAATTGTATCAAGATATCATTGTATAATAAATTAAAATCAATAGCGTCAGCTTAGATCAAATTTAATACAAGGTTCTTGTTCTAGTCCGAATTGTGATAAGCACCTAAGTATCTTTTGATGACGAGTTGTAGTAGGATAGTTTAAAAAATTGTGCACGTTCAATTTTTGTGCATCCTAGGCTTGTAAATTCTACTTTGGGATAAATATTTCATTAAAATAAAGTCAAGAGGCTTTGCACGAAAAGATATTTTCTCTCCAAGGCTGATCTCCAAATTTCAATTAACATGTCGCCCTCTCGCCCAAGCTACAGCTATCGAAACTAAAACAACCAAGCACAAAGAAATCAACGTTCACTAACTGGAATTCACATCAAAAGTCTGCCTCGATTAAGTTGGATGTCAAACTTTCATTAAAAAGACTTAACCACAGCACCAGTTTGCCCTAAGAACCCTAAGCTATGATTACTTTGAATGAATTTAAAATTTCGGAAATAATTACAGTCAATCGACCCAGGTTGGTTTATTGGACCATATAAGACGTTTTCATTTCACAACGACGGATGGAAGAGAAGAATTGAAAAACTATAAAGCAAAGCCAAAAGACACAAAAAACCAAGCCAAAAGACACCATGTATCGACTAGTTTGGCTAAGGAGAAGTCCATGCCAGCATAGACTGAGAGCGGTCTTTTTTTCCGGAGCGAATTGATAAGAAAAAAGCTCAGGCTTAAGTCCTGGGAACTTTAAACGAATGCTTCGAGTATAGGCCAAAGCAATCTATGATAATCGTATACGACAGTCAAATTACGTTTATGGTTTCATTTGTGCTGATAAAAAAGCAGTACAAAAACTTCCTGGATACTCTTTTTAGAAGATCATCTAACATTTTCTAATTTTTTTGATAAGCAGTCTGGTGTCAGAACGCAAAAAAAGGTGAGGTAATTGCCTCCACTCCGAACAAAGACGGCACGTACAGCAACCGCTGCATGAAGTTCTCATCAACGAATCCCCCCATAAGTTTTTGCTCAATGCATGATCGAGGCTCCATGCAAACTTCGCCGCGCTTCAGGCGCCATCAGACTTAATACCTTGGAATATTAATTTATCTTTGCACCACGTGCGCATATAAAAGTTCATAGTCGTGAGGTAGCTTTTACGTCAGACACGCCTACGTACAGTGAGTGTGGATGCCATTGAATAAATACAGCAATTGCACATAAATGATAGCTAGCAGGTAACACACGAGCGTTCTAAATTTGTCATGTCAAATGGAGGTTTGTGATCATTATCTGATGGGAGTTGCATTGGCCATTTTTTGCACGAACCGAGTCTACATTTAAGCATTCTGAATTCTCCACGTGATTTTGTTTCAATTCTGATACTCTGAAGAGTACTCTGGATTAATGAGAAGAAATAATAATAATAATATTGAGGGGTATTGATAAAATCAACATTAAAGCACGGATACGAGTCCGTTACTGCCCCCCTCTACGCATGCCGTCGGCGATCTGGATTATTGAGAAGAAATAATGATGTAGAATCTTCTTCTAGAGGAGCAAACTCAGCCGCGGACTTATGCATGCCTACTGCAACTTGCCGAACGGAGACTTGATAACAAAAACCTGCCTCGTATTCACACACGCGTCTGAACACCTTCTTTCTATTCGAATCGCTATTGGTCGCTCTGTTGAATTTGTCGATGTGAACTTTTACATGTCTTCATTGAGTGATTCATTAATATTTTACTCATTTACTCTGGGAAACGAGAGTCAAAAATTGTCATCAGCAGCAGGAATATCATCGTGAAACAAATATACGTTATTTGGCTCGAAAGGCCTGCAAAGCAATCTTTTCATACTTCTCGAAATGTTATTCAATTGGAAACAATATCAACATTTCCCAACCCGAACTAATTGATCAAATTTCTGACAAGGAATATATTTGCTAATTTGTGGTTCTGATAATTTCTTCCGAGGAGTAAAATGCAATGCATGAGTTTTCTATTGTAACACTGCTACAAAATGAAAATCATTTAGGCACAAAGGCCGATGCTTCTATTTGCTGATGAATTTAGGTTGACTGAATTTATTACTACATTAAGTATGATATAAAATGTTGCTTGCGATACGACCTATCAGTGGGTAGTGCTAAAGTTCTTCCCTTTCAAACAACCCATGGATGGGTCGTTTGAAAAAATCTTTAACAATCTTTCCAAATTAACGGTATTTAATGGACCCAGTCAATATTTGGTATTTATAAAATTCCTAACAACTTTTGAGTTTAAATTTGAGTTGAATATTGAACTTTAGTTTAACACATGGCGGTCAACGCGTTAACTGCAGAATTCGTCTCGCGCTAGAAAGTGCTTACGTCACCTGGAGTCTACTCTGATAACCGTAAATTTCTTCGCTTCCACAGAAAGGAGTTCGTAAATTGTGCGCTTACTCTTGTTCATACCCGATGCAGCTTCGAGCATCGAATAATTCTGTTTTTAAGTGCTATAAAAATATCATATTCATGCGTTATCGAATACAGTAAGAAGAGACAATTCCAACTTCAGTTTTAAATTATAACGGTAACTATGGAACTTAATAGGGATTTAAACTGACCGGAGCAAATTAATGCAGAAAGAAAAGAATGTAAAATAATTTTTGTACTATCGAAATTTTCGCCTCTTAGTTATCACCAGTGGTGGGCACGATAACGAAAAAACGTTATCGCGATAACCGATAAATCGATAACGAAAACCTAATCGGCGATAACCGATAATCGATAATTGACGAAAAAATTATCGCCGATAATCGATAACCGATAAATCGATAAATTTAAAATTCCGATACTAGCGATAACGATATTGGTTGCCAGATGTCCCAGTCCACATGAGGCCACACTTTTGATCAAAAAGGCCACAAAAGAGGCAAACCTTAATACACCATAACACGTACATCCTACACGTACGGTAATTGTCCCGAACTCGTTCCGCCCCGTCATGTCGAATCCCAGCGGGAAAAACTGAAATTATCGAGTATCGATAGTTTGGAACCAAAAGTATCGGCGATACCGATAAATCGATAACTCGGGGAAAAAAATTATCGGATAACCGATAACCCGAAATCGTTATCGCGATAATTTATCGCGATAACACCCAGCTTTGGTTATCACATTATGTTATAATATAAAAACACAATTTCTTGTTTATAAATAAGAGCCAAGCTATTCCTGCTAACATGTTTATTGTACTCGGTTGTCAGTAAAGGCCTCAAACAGGTTTTTGCTAGAAATAAACCCCTCCAGCAGCTCGTTAAGGATACTCAAAAACTCGCTGGCAAAGTTCTTCGAACCAAATTCTGTGTCGAGTTTGAAAAATATTGTGTTCTTCTTTCAGTATTCTACTCATAAAACCTTCAACAAATTGAGTAATTATTAAAATCTACTTCAAAGCAACATCTGACGCCTAAATCTCTTGAAAATATAATCGTCTTCCGACCATTTCTAAACTTTCCTCATGTTCTTTTGAAGTCCTCATATTTTTTTATTTAAAAACGTTTCAACTCCCGAAGAGTCAAAGTGAATATAATTTCAATTGCACAAAGGCTAGCTGTAGTACTGCCTAAAAAAATATTGGAGACACAACGACTGCGCTTAAGCAACATGGATATTCTTTGAGCGTCATTCACCAGCATTACAGCAAAGATCGTTGCAAGAATGATCCAAACTTTGGCACCCTCAAAAAATAATTAAAACTTTTTTTATTCCTTTAACAACGCAATCGACCTGCGTATTGCTGAGATCAGAGAGATCAAACAGCTGAACCCTAAAAGAAACTTTACGCTTAATGAGAGTTTTAGTTAGCTTTGGTTGTTCTGGAGGAGCGCGTCGCACCCTTCAGTAGGCGGTCAACCATTCTCGTTGTGTTCTTTCTCTCTTTTGTCAGCATTATTAGTGCCCACGATGTTATTCGGAAAACGTGTCTCGCAACGTTAATCGCCTTTCGACCATTTTGCATAATATTATTATTGACAAAAAACTGATAATACTATTGCATTAATAATATTGTTGCTAAATTCTATGTTGTATTAACTCTTAATATTATTGCTGCTAAATTCTATCAAGTAAGAACTTTATGATTAACTTCCTGTTGGTGGATAAAATGTATGGCCGAAAGCTTCGCGGGATTTACACATAATGCGGACCTATAGCAGGTCAGAAACTCATTTTTTTAAAACTTAACAAGATCAAAACGAAGGCACGTTTCATTTATTGGTCACCAATTACAGAGGTGAATTCTAAGGTTAACTCTAACTTTAGTTATGCATTGAACTTCAGTTCAACCCTCCTCAGTTAACGTGTTCATTTGATTCAAATTGATAAGCTCGAAACTTTGCAAGCACCTTGCAGGATATCGGAGGCCCAGTTGATATTATAAAGCATAAATACTCCACCGAAGCGATCACTCTAGGCGTAAGCCGCTGAGGTTGTGAAGCTTCATCTTGGGAGAAAGTACCTGAACCTCTGACAAATACCAAGTCGCAATTTTTCAGCAGTAAACAAAAACATGACCACGATCATCTCCGCCGGGCAGTCAGCGCAGCCTCGGCCAGTGACCAATCGTACGACTGTTACCTTGCCCCACCTTCCAAAGCTCGCGTTCGATTGGTCGATCAGGCAAAAACACCAAGCAGGCAAAAAATAGCCTGGTCGAATAAGGGCCAACAAATAAGAGCAAGTTACATGCAATTTCGCCGATTGCGAGTAATAGATTTTGTGATGGTGTGCGCTGAATATGGCTCTTACTATTATAAAAAATTATCAAAAAAATGGAATGTAATTGACGTGCTGAAAAACAAAAATCCTCTTTGAATTTTGGACACTAAGAACTTAACTGGCAAAAAGAAGAAGTGTTCAGCCACTTCTTGGCGCCGTACTTGCATGCTCTGAGCGTGGCCCGGCCAGAGGGCAAGGAGACAAGGTTACAATGCTCGAGCCTACCTTATGCGTTGACAGTATTGATAAAACACAGAGGCTCACATTACTACAGAGAATTTCTTTACTGGCATCTTAGCATTAATCCTTTAAACTAAATTAAAAATTCGTCTACCTGTATCTGGGTATCAAAGAATGGCATTGTCCTTAAAAATAATCGAACATCGATCTCCACTACGGCTGCCGTTGTGGTGACGTGCAAAAGTACCAAGGCTATGCAAGCCAGACAGCTCAAAGAGGGTGAACGGGAGGCGACGCGAAAACGTCGAGCTCGCCCTAATAGCCCCGCAGGGCAGTCTGAACACCATCGTGTTGAGGAAGATAAAGCTCAGCAGAGTCCGGCACAGTCAATCCTTGAGGTTTATGACAATGTCAGCGAACCTCAACTTATACTGATTTTACCCGTATTAGTTGAATTTTGCATAGGTTGATGTCGTATATAACTCAAGGATTAGCAGTTTACTGTAGTCAGAAATTGGAGGAGTTCGGATAACTAAGATTGACGCAAGGTATGCAGAGGCATAAAGTCGCAGCTGCATGCTTGTTGTGCTTCGTTGTTTCCAAGGCTACCTAAGCTACACTGCGCTCAGCTAGCTAAAGAATGCGAGTGCAGATATTCCTAGACCCCCAGAGGCACTGCAGTCTCGGGCTTTAGCATTGCGAGCTGGACTGCAGCTAAGAATTATAATGCGGATGAGTGGCTCGAAGAGTCGTGGTAAAAATTCGATCTTATCTATTGAGGGCTTTCTGTAGGCATATGTTTCATTCCCTTGTATTTAAACAAACTAAAGTAGGTTCAATTTCGTTGACTAACGACAAACTATTGCACCACGGTCGAAATCCTCCCGGTAGGTTCTCGTACCATTTCCTTCGGTTGCGTCTTTAAAAAAATAGATTCAGCGAACCGAAAACACCGCGCTTCTATAGCGTGAATCGCCCAGTGCGATGAAGCATAACTGTTTCTCCTCCAAGAGTAATGGGACGTGCCGCACTCATTCAGCGGCTCGCCTACATTGACCGCTTTTTCTGATCTACTGGTAAGAGTACACTGCGCCGCAGCTGAGTCCTTCATGAAGGTCAGGAGAGAGGAAACCATGAAGAAGGTCGAGACTGACATTGCAAATATTTGTTTTGAATACTAAAATAATTATTAGATGTTTACTAATTGTTCTTAACAGTGGAATGGAGATAGAAGGCGTGCGGAACATTTTATAAATTGATTTGCCTGAAGCCGAACAGCAGCGTACAAGAGTTATACTGCAATTATGTAATAATTTAACTGTTATTGGTTCAACTAAAGTTGAGTTCCAGCCTCTAACTAAATTCAATTTCAAATTTCAGGACTGAAATGGACAAGAGATTAATTGTCACGTGCCTTTATTTGCATTTTGTAAAGTAAATACAGAAAATAATTTGGGACTTCCCGTGTGTCTTTTCACAGCTAACTGAAGATAAAAGAAACCCATAAGAGGGGATGGGTCTGGTTGCACGAAACGTGTTGGAGATTCCCAAAAACAGATTTGAGACGTAGACTTAGCGATATTTCAATGATTCACACGAGCACGCACAAAAGGGGACAGTATCATAGGAAAAACAAGCCCCACTTGTGACATCATTACAAGCTTACATCATTTCCAAAAAACGTTCTACCTAATCTGTACCTTATCTATGGGACACTAACCCCTCCAAGATAGACATCCACCTCAATGACGAGCCATGCATAGGAAGCGATATTCATGTCACGAATAATGCTTAAATTTGCATGCAACTCACAACATCGAATCGACTACGTAGCTCCGGTTTAAATTAACCCGTAAAATTTGCCTCAATATCTTCGGAATTGAGAGGATAAAACTTGAATAAACTTGTACCTTCAGCTATAATTCGATTTTGTATTTATCACAGCATGCTAAAGGATGTCAGAAAAGATTTCTACGTCGCAAGCAGTTATAGAAAGTATTTATTTGTAACTCATGTCAGAATTATTCGAATAAAAAGTATGTTTTGAGTGCAGTAAGTTTTTATCTAATGAAGGCAAATTTCAGCAGCGTTTTGTGAATATGCTGGCTTATTTAATTAAAAAATAAGTACTAGGCATCAATAAATATCAATTTATAACAACAGAAAAATGAATTACAAAAAAATTCTCAAGCACGAACCTCGCCGAGCTTAGCAGCCTGAACATGCTGTCCGTTAGTCTTGGCGATTCCAGCGTCCATGGCGAAGTTTCTGATCCCTGCAACAGTAAACGAATAATCACATTTTCATTTCTAGCTGGTCAAATATGTACGGAAATTCTTCAATAACCATTGAAATTAATCGTGAATATTTGTGCATTGGCATGTTGAAGAAAAAAGTAAATATGTATTGTTGGTGCCATAACCAAGTAAACAGTGAAGCGGTTTCACTGTTCCTTCTGTAGATCGATTTTGAAAGTGTTACAACTTCTTCTGAGTTAACTTCGTTACGCCACGTACGCGCTTAGTCATAAAAATCACTGTGCATTTGGCCACCTGTAGGATTGACGAATGCTCTGATTTTTATGAGTAAGCACATTAGGATGCAAAGTCGATTTGGAAATTACAGGAACCAGTTGTACCGCTAAAAACTAAATAAAAAACCAGGCCCTGACGTACGAATTCTGATTATACCTTCGGCCTTAAGTTATGAGGCAGTAATACATCCTGTTTTTGAGAGGACTCGACTAGGGTTAAAATCTGTGGCTCCCTGGTCTAAACATAGATCAGTGAAAAAAGTTGTCTGTCGAGTTTTGTTGCGTAGTAAGTAAGACTCGATGGATTTTCCATGGAACAACAAAAATTATTGGCACATATCAATTATTAAATTTAGAGGCTGTAGCTACCAAAGTTTCAACAGTAAATAGTAAACATATATAAAAGTGATGACTGCCCACTGATACAATACTAATTGAAAATCATTAGCTCATGAAGTTTCCATTAAACCTATAAAAACTTGAGCAATTACATCTCTCAATTAGTCAAGTTGGTGTTCCGATGTTTTGAAATACATTAACTATTAATACTAGAGAGAAGCTCTTACATGCATCTCATTTTCAAAAATTTTGCCGCATCTGCACTGACGAGATTTTTTTTTGCATGTTTTTCATTATTTTAACAGTGCTTGAACCAATGCGGGCCTTGCGTGGGGTTCTTAGGAAAAAGTCGTCTGTTGGCTTGGTGGACTCCATTAGGATCAGGTTTCGTGTTTCTGAATGGGCATTTGACGTCAAATAGTAAACATTCGGAAAGTTTCATCAAAGTCCGAGGAATAAGACAAAAATCTATTGCAGCCACCTTACAAATCTTTCATGAAATTAGAAATAGCATGTTGTTTAAGTTAATGTGCTTGAACACAAATGGTTATTTCTTTACAGCTATAGTAAAACGTGGAAGTTATAAAAAAAATATTAAATTGATCATGGATGTTGCCGCTATGCCTTTTATTAGGCGTGGGATAGAGATTTACGATTATGTGTCTGAACGACGAGGACAATTTTTAAATACATGTGTAAAATCCCTCAGAGTAAATTTACGGGAAAATTCTTAAAAACGAAGGGCAAATATCATAAAGAAACCTAAATAAGAAGTCGAACACTGTTGGTAGATGCTGACTTAGACTCATTTGAACATCTAATTAGTGAAATTTTAAGCAATCTCTAGCCTAGCCTAGCGCGTTTCACAAAAATTTGCTTCAGAGTTTGGCTTTTGGAACGTTACAGAAATAGAGAGCTGTAGTTTGTTCTCCACAAATTCGAAATTTTTCTCCAAAGTGTATTCTCAAAGTATATTCTAAATAAATTAATCGTAATATTTTCACTCATCCATTACTAGCTGACATACACGGAAAGAAAATAATCATGAACATTTTCCGTTTATTAAACAAAAATGTTAGCCATTGCTCTAGTTCGAAGAGAAAAAACATTTTTCCTAGTGAGTGTTTTTTCCTGGTGAGTGGTTTCAGCGAAAATTTTTCGGCTTTACTAGAACATAGCCGGAAATTTTCTTCAGTAAAGTACTTCCAAGTTTAGTACAATTTTTAAGAAAATCATTCTCGGTTCCCGCGAAATGAGCTTCATTTTTAACTTTGCATCAGTGGGAGCTGGCCAATCACCATCGGGCATTCTTACCTTTCCGAGTAAACGCAAACGCCAAATTCTGTAGAAGAGCCTCAATCGATCCGCCCACCAGTCACACGACCAAATGGCTAGTGGCACCTATCACTTCGCCGTAGCTGTTGTGCTCCAAACTGGTCCTCGATGCGAAGCATCGAAATTACAGGTAAGCCTCACCGACAACCTACTTCTCTGGCGCCATGTGCGATCCTTTTGTCCAAAGCATTCGCTCAATTCACCTTGCATTGTTCGTCAAAAGCTCCTATTTTTAGTAAACCTTGTACGTGGGACCAGTTTTAATTACATAAATGTTTTACAGACGTGACATAAGCGTCTTTTAGATTATTTTGTTTATGCTTGACGTCACGACGTAGATCATCTCAGGTGATCCAGATGTGCGTAGTAAGTCGACCCTGCCTCCGGCATCCCTTGATTCGAAACACATGTTCTTGGAGGAGGTTTACTACAAGCAAAGTTGGAAATTTCGACTCCTAATGTTTTACGCTTATAGATTGCTTTTGTAATTGTCGCTAACCGGAAAAGATTTTCTGTTACTTTATTTTAAAAAATACGTAGATTGTGTGTACGTATAGATATTTAAGAATTTCTTTTCTTTGGCTTATAAAGATAAATTCCAAATATTTAGAAATTTATATTTTCATAATCTCTTTCAACCCTTCCAATAATGCGATTTGAAAGAAGATTACCAAACGTTTGCATTGCGGTGATTCTCGTTAGTATCACCACGTTTAAAAAAATTAATCTAATAAAGTGAGTCTATTTTTGCTGTTTGGCCTCTGAGGAACCGAGTTCGAAGTGAAGCTAACAAATCACTTTGAATTAAGCATTCATCACGTGCGCTTTATATCACCTAGCTAAATCGTCTTTGAGGTTAAAATTCATCTGACTTTATAGATTGATGACTTAACTGATGATTTTATTCATCAGTTTTGAGATCAATTTTTGAGTGTGCTTGTTTAGTAGTTTTCTAACTTTTTTTAGAGGTCGAATAGACCTTGACTTAACGATATTAGATTGAGTGTTCGATGCCAGCATGTCTCAACCAACGCTGGTAAGTGACTGCAACTGTTTCATTTTCATAATATAAATATTTACTAATTAATTTTTATTATATTTATGGTAATATTTACTAACTAGGATCGTAACATGGCTGGAGACAACTGACGGGGGTTAGTGTATATTACTTTTAATTAAATTAGGAAGCGATCAAATATATGTCCAGAGGTGGTAGTAAAAATTAGCTTCGGCGATCGAGTCCAGAAATTGTAACATGTTAGGAAAGAAAAAACCTTTTGATCATCATTGCTCTGTCGTGCTTGGTTTTGTGTTTAATGCATGAGAAGTTGGAGTAAAACGATTGCTAAATTCAAATTATATCGATTGATTTCGGCGCAGTTTGGCTCTATATCCCCAGTAAAAACTTTTTATTTCGAATAACTTGACGGTCACACCTTCGCAAGACTTTTGGTTAACTACTCATGTGGTAGACTAATTCGAAAATATATTCTGAAAACGCCATAAGAGTGCACTCTTATTTGATGCAATTTGATTTTACTTCTGCAGTGACTGACCCTGCTCCAGTAGTAGAATATTTCCTCTTCCCTTTTGTTTTTGCCGGTGGTTGCACAATATGATGCGCTCAATCGTATTACTAATCCACAGGTAGCTATACTCTAGTTTGACCATTGTACTAGATTTAAGAAACATTCTACCTCTGTATCACCTGTGTTAAATAAATAGTTTAAATTGATTAAATCCAAAACTGGAAATGTAGTATTTGCAAATTAACCGCGTATATTTTCAACACGGTAAGTATTATTGTTGTTCTTTAATCCATTTCATTATTAGTGAGAGTTATCTATCATCAGTTTTGGTAAGAATTATTCATAATTTGCTCTATTATTAATACATCCAACAGTAGCGAGAATGACTGAGGTGAGGAGCTGCTCGCCGCCGAAGCGAGATTTACCTGCCAATGAGACCTTCAGTATCTCTTCAAGGCCTCCATAGATTACACATAAAGCGAACGAGACACAAACAGAATGTCTCCATGAGCGATAAACATTAGGGGTAAAAGAATGAAAGTAAATATTAGTGGTACATACTTTCCTTTGAACTACCAAAAGAGATACGTAATATTTGGTCA
This sequence comes from Platorchestia sp. MABIK, assembly GCA_014220935.1. Taxonomy (NCBI): domain Eukaryota; kingdom Metazoa; phylum Arthropoda; class Malacostraca; order Amphipoda; family Talitridae; genus Platorchestia; species Platorchestia sp. MABIK. The sequence continues at coordinate 139,653 of JACJUY010001265.1, forward strand.
TTGTGAAGGGAAACAATAGAAGCACATTTACAGAATTTCTTCTTGAACAGGAATGCTCGGTCATAAACGATTTGAAATTTTGGTCAGGAAAGACTGCTGTTGATTTTAGTTCATCATGAATGATAAGAATGGTTTCATACCCGAGTTTCACGTATTACCTTCAAACAAATGAAGAATTGGTTGTCTGAACATCTATTCCCAATGTCAACTCGGCGTTCTATTACTAAGCAGAGAACAACTCCGCTTGCTTTTCCGTCAATTTCCTCCGCAACAACGCAATGCTTGTGAGAACCGTACGCCTCACCCTATTTGTTATAGTTAGCGCATTCATTTTCTAGCATTAAATGGATTAGTGTGCAAGTCCATCGTCTACTCGGAGACGTACTTCTCTGAAACCATGCCAATAATAGGAAGCAGACTTTCCGTTGTATGCGTGAACAAATATTATTTTAAGATGCTCACTTTGTAAAAATGTGGTATCCCAAAAATTAGTTAATTTCAGCGTTGTTTGTGATCACTATTATTTTTCAGTGAAAGGGTACTACTTCAAGAAAGAAAGGAATAACTGAAGACAAACGCGGCATGACTGTGGGTAAAGTTCTAGCGAGACAAAATATGCGTTTTCGTATTATATTGAACTGCATTTCACTTCAGCTTCTTGTAAGAATTACCATGATAGTAAAATCGATCCTAAGCCGAAACACGGACTAATTGCATTTTTTCAGTTATTGGACAGTCATTCATTTCTCTAGAAGCACACAGAGTATTGCTGTTGGTTGACAATAATTGGAGACTTAATCTGCATCAGTGAGCACACTGAACTATCATCTCTAGGAAACTCTTTCCAACGTGTATCCAAACATCGAATCAAGTTATATACCTTAGCAATGACTGTTATTCGACTTCGTCGTTAATATTATTTATCAAGTGTTCCTTAATTGGAAAAAGAACTGCTATTACTGGGCCATGTGAGAAAGTTGCGTTAGCTAAACGCAACCAAGTACAAAAGAGGGAAGGAATTTTGTTGGCTTTAGTCTGGAGGTACGGCTGGAAGTAATGTTCCCATAGCCACACGTACCGCCGCTCTTATCGACATCTTTTCTTCATTCTCAACTATCAATAGACTCGAATTTCAAACTTACGCAATGATAGCGATCTCATGTTTCCTAGACCAAATAAAATTGTTTGACGTAGACCTTCCAGCATGAGAAACTCAGTCGATCTTTGTGATAAGTTCTGCAATGGATGGGTAATGTAACCTCGAATTTTTTATAGAAAATATATTTCAGGGTAGCAATCCAACAATGACAACATACCTCATTTTCAATAACAGGACACCTGCCAAGCACGTATTGGCCATGACTCATCGAGTGGAGCTTAAGGTAGAATAAAAATTTTTCAGAAATCATATCTCATAGGACTGGACATCAAACACCTTGATTCCTCGGAAGTTTGGTATAAAAAAAAGTGAACTCCTATCAAATGAAGCCAAATCTATAAATTAAAGCTGAAAAGGCGATGGGCTGCAAAGCTCTTTCTGGAGATCTTTCTACGGTCTCAGCCTGCTAAATGTTCACGACAACACTTTGAGTTCAGTCACTACCGGTCCCGAGGGAAAAAAATAACCCTAGTAACACATTATTACGGTAAATTTTGTTTTGATATCAGAGCTCAAAACACCAGCCACCAACCCGCACGGATACAGTAAATATCACACGCACGCCGCGATTTGCTCATCACACAAACCTCGGAGGCGTTACTGTTCACAGCACAGATGGCTAACTAAATAGACACAGGAATCTCTGATGATGCCACCAGGAAGAGTTCATGGGTGCAGTTTTTCCCACCGGCAGTGTTCGTTTTCAGTCAATAGATATTGAAAATGCATTCCAAATGATTTAGATGCTTTCGAGCATCCAGCTCAAACGGCTGGAGTGATCTCGAAGGTAAATTAGTTACCACAACAGCATAGGTTTTGTAAATTGAAAGTAGATATTGGTTCTAAATTAAAGATTAGAAAGTATATGCCAATACATCAAAAAAGTAAATTTTCCTTCCTCATGTCAGAATTCTTTTTTGCGTTCTTACTAGGCCTGGAAACTACTACGCAATATTTTTATAGTCTCGAAATACCGCCCTATAACGGCCAAGACGTTCGTAAATATTCTTTTCAAAAGTAAGCATGGTCAGCCTAACCAACAATTTTGCGCTATTGGAGTTAGACATTTGAGGTCGGCATCCAACAGTGGTCTCGCAGAACCTGAGTTTAGTTTCATTGAGCTCCATTTCTCATCAAAAATTATTTAGATACACAAAATTGAAACCTGTGTCAATGTGAACCAGTGAGCAATTTGCTCTAACTTTTGGAAATTTCAAGTCGACTAAATTTGAACGAAACAAACACCAAAGCTATAATGCATGATAATAGTAATTGCTATGTGTATTTCTCTTTCTCTTACGACGTTTACCCAAAAAATAGCCCTCTACTAGGCGAACACATGCAAGCAAGTCGTCGGGTTTGGCTTGGCAAGCGTAGGCCACCAATTTCACCAGCCACCAAAAGCTGGAGGGTAAAGAATTTTTTTTTTTCACAATCGGAACAGCCCAATAGCTCTCCATTGGATTTACAAACGCAACTTCACTTGTGTTTTGGACATCCCCACTATCAGACCCTGAGTCATCATCACTTTCCACCTCACCATTAATTATACATTCTTCGGGCAATGTGACACTTCGAACAAATGGCAATGCTGGCGAGTCGCCAGTGAGGGACTCGTCATACTGATAAACAAAGCTACAACTGTTCTTCTCGCTAACGCCTGTCATAGCCTTTTTCTTTTTTTGCGCTCCTTTTCTCCAGAAAGAATTTTGCAAAACATTTTTCTGTGACCATTCACGCAGCATGGCGTTTTCAGATGCCAAACGGACTTCAAGTGAAGATTCGCAAGATTTGAGGTTTGCTCGTAAGGAGTCTATTTCCAGCAAGAAGGCGTCTTGATCCCTCTCAAACGACGTCTGGCAAATTGTATCAGCAACCTGACAAAAGAAATGAAATCTGAAAAATATAAACGAATGATATGCGGAACACATACGACTACGAAAAGGATGTCATGATGTAATCCTTGTGAAATTGACCACAGAATGGATAACTTTAATAATAGTTGTAGTAGTTTACAAGAAGGTTACTAGCGCTGAGGTTCAAAGCCTATATCGCACCGGAGGTCTTATCTTATGCGATAACGATTAATTAAATAACACATATAACCTTACAAAAATTCTTTTAACGATTTTATATACTCAAAGTGATGAGGTCTTTACGAGAAAATTGCACAACTAAGCCCAAGCTTCAGCAGAACTGGAGCAAAGCTATTTTGGTCCATAAGCATTTTCTAGATCAATCGACCAGTTTCGCCTAAAACTACAGCCCAACCTTAATTTGTAACAGCAAAACCTTATAAGGAGCATAACAGCACAACTCGACCTCAAAGCAAAGTTGTAACATCAGAACCTTCAGAAGAGTATGATAACACTCGACCTCAAAGCAAAGTTGTCACATCAGAACCTTATAAGGAGCATGACAACACTCGACCTCAAAGCAAAGTTGTAACATCAGAACCTTATGAGGAGTATGACAACACCACTCCACCTCAAAGCAAAGCTCACCTCCTTCATGTCTTGTTTATCAGCCCTGCAGTCATTGCGCCAACTGTGCCTGTACTGCTGCGCCACACCCGTCAGGTGGTGGTAGGTGGCCGTGAACAAGCGGTCCTCGTTGAGCAGGTGTGCCAGTGACGCACCACTCTTGTTCATCAGTTGCTGGAACAGCGTAGACAGCGTTCCGTCTGTCAGAGAAACATAAGCTTACAACCTCCTTTTTTCAAAACTGCTTTCATGGACTTACAGGAAATGCCTCTGCACGGCGCATATTTACAGCCGATTCTCAAACTACTGGGTATAGATAAAGTGAAATGAGTTCTTTGAGTCAATCCGCGGGAAAGTTGAATCGTTTTCACCGGACGGACATGAATCCTACAGAAATCAACTGACTCGCTTTCAGATAGCTTACTTTGTAAAATAAAAACAATTAATTGTTTTGCCTACTTTGGATGATCCAAGAGCAACTTCTCATTGTCTGCAAACACTCAGTTTGTTCATAGTCTACAACTGGGAAAATGGTTTCTTAATAATACCAAGTTTGCTGTACCCACTTAGCTGACAAATCAGTTATGATTGGCAGCTATTTTTTAAATATACACACAAACAAAGAACATCACTAGCTTCAGATATGATGAAGCTACAACGCTAGTTACCTCTGTCGGTCGTGGTCCTGGACCTGCGCCAGAAGCCATCAGACCAGAACGAGCGGGCGAGGGAGGAAGCGTCACGGGCGGTCCGGAGCGGCGCTTCTTGCCAGGGATGAATAGGACTGCCGGGCTCCACCGTCTCGTTGAACCACAACACTCGGTTCATGTGGCTGGTCAGTGAAACCACGAGTGGTTAATGTGCATTCTAATTGAAAGAAGGCCTTCAATTTCGAAAATTCGTTATTTGTTATATTAAAAGAGCAGTGAAACTTCATGATTCACACGAAAAACTAACAATTTGAGAAGCGAGAAGTTGAAACTCATTAATTGTTTATTTTAGTGCTGAATTCGACGTTAGTACTTTTTTGAGTGAAAATCTTGAGATACTCACTCGAAATAGATGAAAGTTTACAATGCCATTATCTACATCTATTTGCACGTTCCTCAAACAATACTTACTCTCCCAATAAAAAACTTACAGCAACGTACTTGCTAATAGTCAAACGTATTAAGCAACTTAGCACAACAATAGTTGAAATTTTACATCATTTGAGCCCATTCCGTGACGATAGAAAACACCCTAAAATGGAGATATCTGAATCAAACGAGATTAATTTCATCCTTCAGTATTGCAAAAAAGCCAATATCAACCACTGAAGTAAATTTTCATAAATAATGCTACGCTTGAGGCAATAACCTCTAGGTAAACATTTGAAGCATTCTTGTCATTAGAAAAGCACCAAAACCTCAACTCACAGGTGCCACGAGCGCCAACAGAAGAGGGAGGTCGCGGCACCGCGCTTTTTCAGCTCAGCGTTGACTCGCTCGACCTGCTCGGACAGCGTGTCTTCCACAGAGCCATTCAAGCACCACTGAATCTGCACACAATATGCGTACAACAGTACAGGTCGGGATAACGAGCTATCAACTTAACTCTTTGATCGCAACGTGAGCCACCGATGGCCACGGAGGGGATTTCATAATGCTGCTGACCAACTAGTAGTTACTAACTCAATTTTCATAAATCCTTAATTAAAGCTAAACGAGGGCATGATCCAGTTAATGATTGCTATTTTCAACATTGCTTATGACAATCGGCTTTAAATTTGAGTTGAATATCGAACTTCAGTTTTACCAATAGCGGCAAAAGTGTAAAGAATGAATCTCAGAAGTATTGCGCTACTTTGCAAAATTCATTTACCGGAGTACATGCAGCATGGCAATACATATCAGGGTAGTAGAAAATACCTTATTATAAATATTAGTGCGGTAAGTCTGTAAAAACAGCTTTGCAATATATGGGAATATCGAAGAAGTAATAGTAATAGAAGCTATGGATGTCAAGGGCATGAAAGGGGGCTTCATAGCAAATTTTTAAACAGAAGACCTCTTCAGTAGTAGTCCGCAGTACATGACGAGCAGCCAACTGATTATCAGAACAATGTTTTTATCTGTTCAACGCTGTACAATATTTGAAAATTTAAACAATACCTTTATGAGTAAAACGATAGAAGCAGCAACAATGGTCTCCACAGAATGGATGGCCAGATTTTCTGGTTCCTGTGCATGAGCTTCCATGCAGGGCTTTGCCAGGGCAACCACACCTTTTTCCATACTTTCTGAAATAAATCAAAATATTCATCATGAAAACAGAGCTACGTCGCTATACTCAAGACTTAACATTTCCATTAAATTATATTAGTGTTATCGCTATGTTATTGTGAACCATTTAAAAGCCTATTTCATTATTGAAACACTGAGCTGGGCTAGGTATGAAGAATAAGCTTACTGATATGACGACACGTCGAAAAAGTTGAATAGAAATGTGCATTTCTTTCAGGTATCACAAATTTATTAAGAACAGAGAAGAGATAAATCGAACTCAAAGTCAAAAAACTGATAATTTGCCATAAATTGCCATGCAAATTCTCTACTGCGCAATAAAATAATGAAGGAATGACGTTGAAAAACCAAAGAAAGCAGTGATTCTCAATGATGAGTCAGGGATCCAGGAGATAGATCTGGTTATTACTGTATATTAGTTAATTCAACAGCCTCCAGTCAAAAAATTAAGGCGATCTTAAATGAGCAAAGAGAAGGGATAATTTAGTATAGACTGTAGAAAACGAGGAATACACTCATAAAGTGTATTCCTACACAGGATACCCTGCACATAAAAACAGAAAATTAGGAAGGAAGAGGATAAAAGACAATGAAGAGAGCAACACAGGAAGAAGTTAAGTGGGCATGAAAGATGGTAGTCCCAAAGGCTGAGGCACGGGTCTAGCGAATATGTTCTTTAGCTCACTATACATGAAATGCGATTGCTTTCTTCCTGAGGTCTAAGGTTTCTTCAAGACCCTACTTGGAAATAAATCTCTATAGAGCAGGTGTATCCTGAGTGCTATAGATTTAGATTTTACAAGAGATCAATTACAATATTTCTGATCCTCAGTAAGGTTGCTTGAACATGCTCAGCAGGCATCTCAGATTCCAATCAAGCAAACGATGATACATTTGTAGTCTGTCTAGCTCATCTTGACAACTCCGCTTATCTTACAACGTATTAGGGACTTGGACACTGTAAAAATTTATTGATTTAACTACCCTGTCAAATTAGCCAAAAACATTCTAGCTTTTCTCTCCTCTGTGATGGCTCTCCTCACAGAAAAAATACTTTAGAAAAAATATTCTAGAAGAAATATTTTAGGATAGAAAGGGTTATTTTGAAAACGTGATAGATCATAAATAATGAAAAACCAATAGAACATGAGAAAATTTACAATTTAAAGGCAGCATTTTAATGAACCTGAGAAATTAACTAGTTCAAACCATTTAAAAAAAAACACATCTATAACTGTACTTACATTTTTATTGTAGATATATAAAACCTTTGTATCAACTGTATTGACATGAAATCTCCAATACAAGTAATGTTAAATAACCAGAAACTGATAACTTTTGAGCATTCAAGAAAAAAAGGTACCTTAACGAAAGTTTCAACAGCTCGTTGTTTCGGAAGTCAAGACACGTCCCTGAGTAATCGACATAAATGAGCAGTGCCAAAAACACTGCAATTCAGAAAAATATTCCAATAGTTTTGAAAATTAAGCATTATTTCTGAGAAAATATTTAAAAATCGTGAACGTCTGACTTTTGCTCGACTGACACAGGCCATTCACTGGCTCGCAGCTGCAACACCTCACCTGGTAAGCAGAGGATGTGCAGCAGCCGACTGGTAACCACTTCCAAACGAGGCAACGGCAACTCCAGGGCATCAAGCAGCAATGCTAATCTGAAAATCGCAACACTAAATTAAAATCAAGTTACCCTACGACATTAACATGAATGAAAAGATCATTTATTATCTTTTATACAATTGTATAATCTTGTATATAATACATATATCGCATGCTGTGGATCACACCCTTCATTGATATAGTTTCTACATAGTAATAAAAATGAAATGACACTTTTTAGGAGTACATACTTAGAAAATAGCTGTATTACATCAAAGGACAAATAGAATACCTTCCGACATGGTGATACACTTCCTCATGAGAAGGCACTTTTCTGCACTGTTTTAAAAGATACAAATCAAAGCGACTTAAAGTCATGATTGATTCTTGCAGCAAGTAGGGAGCAGAAACATACGGGATGTGATTCGCGCTGCACCAGCTGGAAAAAAGATACAAAACTGAACACACTGCATGAATTACACTTTCCCAGGATTCCTCAGTTATGACAAATGTAAACAATGAAGAATCAATGTCAGATATTATAGAAAAATAATTTCATTTGTTACCTTTTGAGTGAGATTTTGTTTAAATTTTTCAAATAAAACATCTCCTGACAAAGGCTCAGCGCAAAGTTTATTAAAAAGTGCCAAAAGCACTTCCTAACATACATAGTTCAGTAATGAAAATAAGGTGCTTGGTACAAACAATGCCACAGTAGAATGTGGAATGTAACAGAAAATAATGAGCATGAATGCTGGCTGCTTAACTATTTCTTTAAAATGTCTAAATAAGAAACAAGTGAAAATTTCTCATTTCATGAGAATTTGAGTATCAGAGCAAAAAATGGCTGCTCTTTTAAAAATTTGATATTTCATATAATAATAAATGAATGCTACAGTTATGGCCTGAACAAGGAAGCCAATTGCAAACCCAACTTGATAACGAAACTGATTGAACTTATAAGCCCAAACTAAATTTATTAGTTAAATAGCTCAAGAAGCTAATTTTACTTCACCTAAAAGGATTCTATGAGAAAGTAAAACATAGAGATCACCAACTGGACAGCAAAAACCAACACTAACTTGAGCATATCCAACAGCAGAAGCTCTTCTCCATTGACACGGCACGCAATGTAGACAAGGGCCAGTAACTTTGGAAGAGTTGGCTCATATGGCTCGAACTTCTTATACTTTTTCAAATCAGGCCCAGACACCATTCTTTCTCGTCGCCGGCGGTCCAATTTTTTAGGTTTATTGAACTCTTCCTTGAACAATGCATCAAGTTCTCCATACAAACCATAAAAATTTGAGGCATTTGGTGGGGAAGTAGACCTTGTTACAGTAGGTTCGTCAGCTGTTCTAGTTTTCCCTTGATATTCCAAATTGGAAGAGCTGGCTTTCATAGGGCTACCATCAACGCAATTGTTTACCTCATTAAGCGCATTAGGATTTGTATTGTTGATTTTACTATCAGAAGAAGTTTGGACTTGAGAGCTCAGTTGATCCATTTTGTCTCTATGCATAGCTAATGAAGGTGGACAATAATTACGGGAAATTTCTTCAACAGAAGCATCAGAGTTTTCTTCAGATTCAGAAAGACCCAGTATATTGGGTGGGTTATTTCTGTTTTCAGAATCCAGAGGATCATGGATGTGATCATTATGGTTAAGCCACATTAATACAAATCGAGATCTCAGCAAGGGTTTATGTTTCAAAATGTTTGAACTATTAAACTCATCAATATCTCGCTTAGAGCCCTGGCTACTTTCACTNGGTTTATGTTTCAAAATGTTTGAATTATTAAACTCATCAATATCTCGCTTAGAGCCCTGGCTACTTTCACTCAAACAATCATTTGATGATCCAGAACTGGCACAATCTCTTTCTTGCTCAGCTGCCATTAAAATCTTACTTAAATTTTGAACGGAAGACTTGGCTCTGCCATTCCTCTCCTTAGCGCCTCCCAAAATTTTGCGCTTCTTTGCTTTTCGCATGAGGCGCTCAACTTTCCCGAGGTGTTTCTTCTTTTTTGATTTATGTGAACGCAAGTTTGATGGCAGCTGCTGGTGATGAAGACATGCAAGGTCCCTGTAAAGCAACCAAGTGAATTAAGCAGCCATGGATCATGTGACCAAAATTAGTTCTCATGTAAGTCAGTAACTACACTTAAAAAAGCTATGTTGGTATTGCAAGTACTGTACATAACTAGAAATCAAAAACTACTTAGAAACTCTGGTACACATACCCACAACATAAGTTCTTGTACTGCAGAAAAACTTAGGCAATGTATGTGGTGAAGAGAAAGAAATACTTACATTCAAATTTCAATCACTTTAGGGTCAGGAACTGAGTGAATAATACACATTAATAAAAAACAAAGATTTTTATAAATAAGTGTAGTAGAAGGAGTATCATTTACTAGTGGAACATCTCTCAGCAATAGCATGGTCAAATAAATACTTATATTTGATCATTTATTGAATATATTGCACACACTGCAAGTATTTACAAAGATTTATATCTGAAGTCATGTTTGATTTTGAGCTAGCACTTTTGGGTGACAAGGTGAGTTAAACTTTCAGAAGTCCCATACAATTCCAACTTAACTCACACTGCTGAGTGAAAATTAGCTCAAAATTTAGAACTCTACCTTCAAACATAAATTTTCAACGGAACCATGAAAATTTTCAATATTAGTCACAGAAACCATCTACCAAAATTTTATTCTACACATTATAGAAAGCTCTATACCTTTTATTCCGAAGCAGACCAACTTTTGGAGTTTTTGGAACGAGCTTATTCTTCTTAAGCTTTAGCTCAACAAAAGCTATTTCAATTTTATTGAGATAGGCAGCCCACAGGCGTAGTACAAGCTCCGGCAAGGATGTTGAAGCCCCTAGCTTTACAAGAGCATGGCTCCAGTCTTGCAAAATTAGGGTGTAGGCTTCATATGTGGTCCAAGTTGATAGGGCTTCTTGAACTGTGAACAATACAAAAATACATGAGATACCTCAAACTACAGATAAAACCTCCAATAAAAATGTTTAAGCACTTATTAAAAGCTCGAAAGTCTTAAAATTATTTAGTTAGCATAGGATGATGTATTTACCAAGAATAAGCATTCAAAAACCTATGACAATAGCAGCATTTACAATAAATGACTAATAACTTTATCAACAAATTACTATTATAACATTATTAATAACTTTTTAGACACAATGGAAGTAATCTCCAGACAACAAAGAAAAGGTAACATTTATTACAAACTGTAGAAAATGTGGATTCAATGTACAAGATGTGTTCCCACACAGAGAAATCTATATGGTAAAATAGTAGGTTATGGAAGAATAAGAAAAATAAAAGTAAAAAAGAAAATGACAAAGAAAATATGATAACTGAAAGAAGCAAAGTGTGCACATAAGACAAGTTTTGAAAGCCTGTCTACAGCTGGAATGACCAAATTGTATCCCTTTGAAGAAGCCAGGCTTCATAGGATAGGCAAACTTAACTAACCTAAACCCATTGCCTACCCTAGGGGCTACACTGAAAAAATTTGTTCACAAAAATTTTGGACATAAAAATATTACAGTTTAAATTGCAATTAAATGGATAGAGGTAACACCTTATTGAGAAGTACATTCTCTTACCATCTGTAGAAGAATTGAGCTCTTTTGTTGCAGCATCAGGAGTATCCCCTGACACTTTAATCATTCTGTGGCGAATATCAGAGCCAGTAAGGATGACATCATTTACTTCAACTTGGACAAACTTTTCAGTCTCAGTGCCACATTCGGCACACATTTGTTTACCAACTACAACATTAAATTCTTGGCCACCACAAACGTTGCACTCCATTTTTGAATTGATTTCAAAATAGTATAAAGAATAAAACTTTAGGTTTCCTGCCAAAAAATTGATTACATTACATTGATTCCAAAAATTGATTACCTGCAAAAATTTAAGGCATAATGAACCAGCTGTAGGTAACCTTTTATCATTTCAAACCCAATAACCCATATACTTGAAATTCAAATTTAAAAAGACAATTTAGTGGTTATAGCAAAGGCAAATTGAGCCAAAACTTGACTAGTAATAGAATCACTGGTAAATAATCAACTTAAAGAAAATCTGTTTTTGGATGAACTTGCAATCATAATTTCAGATTTATGCTTTCAATTGAAAAAGATGTATTTTGGAAGATGAGGTACTTGCATATCAGCCATTAGTACCTACCACAAGTCATGTTTCTATTGAATTCTTATTAAAATGATTTGAAACTTCAATGATTCCAGCAAACAAGGCTCACAGAACAGATTGCTACTCATTGATTACTGGTAAATTCAGATTATCTCTCAAATCTCTAGAAATCAAAAGGTCAGTACTTTCAGAAAAGAAACTGTTTTAATTTATTTGCTATTTTTCAAGCAGCTATTTTACTACTATCATTTTCTGGCAGTAGAGGTACTCTGCTCAAAGTTTTTGTACTTTCAGTGATTTTGTCTACCTCCAGCTATCAAATATTATTCATACCATTCAAGTTATTACTTATAAATTCCAGAATTAATTAATGCTACTTGTTATGGCTTTTCATGGTACTGCTACCA
>JACJUY010001266.1:0-10034 GCA_014220935.1 Platorchestia sp. MABIK
TTCTGATGCACACTGGGAGTGAAATACGAGCTCTGTGACTTGCGATATAAGTAATTTGTTGCAAGTAAAACCTCTGGAACGAAATAATTCTCCGTCTACGGCAGCGCGGTTGACATTCAGAAATATATTTTTATTACTATGCATGGACTGGTTTTCCAATTAAAGAGCTCGGAGAACTTGTTTTACTTCATGCAACGAAATTATGGCATTTCCATGCTTATAATATTGCCACACAAAAGTCTACGTGAGCAATAAATATGGAAATAATTATTGCACGACACAGAAAAAAACCTCTCCTAGATCCGGGATTCGAAGGCGCACGATGCAGGTACAGGGCCTAAAACGACCAGGCTACAACCAGAACATAGGAACAGCGCCTCATAACTAGCGTTACCACGGCATCCGTCAGCGCGGATTTTTGGGTTAGGAGAACGTTGCTCTCTTTTATCCCCAGAGAACGTATGAGAGTTTTACCATACACTCAAGCATGGAGAATGAATTGTTGTTTAAAATGAAATAAATTTCAAATTTTTAGGTGGAATAGTTTAGAAATTATAACGCCATCAAACTGATCCTTTTACAGAAAATCGGCCGACCATTGAGAGGGTAGGAAAAGCTTTATCCATGCCTCGCCAGGAAGCGTTTGAGAGTTTTGCTATACACCCATAAATGGAGAATGAATTGATGTTTAAAATGAAACCAATTTCAAATTATTAGGTGGAATGGTTGAGAAATTATAACGCACTCAAAATGAGCCTTTTAGAGCAAATCGGCCGACTATTGAGGGGTCACGAGAGCGCCGCTTCCTGCCCCCCACAGGGGCGTAAAAAATTTTTAAGTTACATAAAAATGTTGTACTCGTCACGAGCATTAATTTGGTCCTAATTTCAAGATTGTACGTCTTATAGTTCAGAAATTACCCTTTTGTTAGGGTAATTCGGGAAGGATCTAAGATGGGTTCCCAAAAATGGCTAGCCGGTATTAAATTATACAACCCTGTGAGGAGGTTACTGGCCTCTTGTGCGGAGCACCTGTCAGGGAATATGTGATCGCCTCTTCCTTAGTATTTTAATTTGTGATTGCAGTCGCGTTTTCTGTTCATTTTGTTTAGTTATGTATCTTGCATGTTTGCAACCTCTTTTCTGCCCATCTAACTATTTGGTACTTCTGATTCGTCAAAACTATTGGGTCCATGTGACTCGTCAAAACTATTGGGTCCTTGTGACTCGTCAAAACTATTTGGTCCTTGTGACTCGTCAATACCATGAGTTTGAGCTTCTCTGACTATTTTCACTATCGTACTACTCGTGGCTCTGTGGTGTCCTCGTGAAATCGGAAGTGATTAGGCACTATTTCAAGGTGAGCCGGTGGAGATATGAGATTTGGAATGGGTGCAAAACATGAATTGGTTCCATTTTATGTTGTAACCTTTTGTTCTCACTCAGAATCCTTTAGCGAGCGTGATCTGGATGGGATGCTCCTTCAAGATGACTCTTTGTTCGGTCTACCAGGCCTAACTTTTTTCTCCAGCCTGTGAGTCATCTCTGACTTTATTTTGATTTAAACTCTAGGTGTTACCTAGGTTCGTACCTCGAAATAAATTAAAATTTCATGAGGAAGATATGAAAGTGTTACATGATCAAACGCGGTTGCGCTACATTTAATCACTAATTAATTCCTTCTTACTGAATTGCAGTTCTGTGTTGGGCTGGGAGGGGCCGGAACTCTAATGGCCTCTAGTTCACTTTGTTAACGTAACGACGTAAGAAGATACGCCCTAATAATTCGTTGGGTCTTCTGGCACTATGCAGAGTCGAACGAAGACTTTTGATTCCGTGAAATCTCTTAATCATTGGGAGTTTATCGTTGACAGTTTGTCGTGTTAAAAAAAAGTTGCATATATTAAAAGTTTTGAGTTCCTCTGTGCGTCATTTCCTGCGTTCCGGTTGATATATCCAACAATTTGATAAAAGTGCTCTTTGATTCATTGTCAACTTTGATACGTTGAAAATGAATGAAAAATGATACGTTGCTTCTGCTCGCCCATTTTTCTGATTCCGAAAACAGCATTCGTTTGTGAAGATCAGGCCTAGTTTTCATGCTACGCAACCGTTTTTTTACTTTAATCAAGAATTTTGATTAAATTTAACAGTATATTGCTGGTAAATTGAATCCTATTGTTATGACAAATGTTATGTTTTTTACATATTTCAAAAAGTTATTAAAGGAAAAATGGCTTCTTAATCAAGTAAAAGAAAATGTGTGACACGTCTGGATTCTGGAACCGTTCTGGTACATATGCGGTACATTCACAGCTCCAATGCAAAGAAGGAACTTTAGTGAATTTGTTCAGCGAGCTTACGTTTCTTACTTTCAAGTTAAACTTTGCAATCAAGATAAACCTTGGGCACCGCATAAGTTCATCATTCCTGTGAAAAACTTGTGTCAGAGGAGGAAAGGAGAAGATGAAATGAAATTCAGCATTCCAATGATGTAGCGAGAGCCGCGAGACCAAGTCACAGACTGTTATTTCTGCCTTACTGTTGTTGGTTTTACAGGTAAATCTTGTCAGCTCATCACATACCCTAGCCTATATTCACAGGCCTTCCACGCTCGTCAAACATTGCACCCTAGGCTGGCCTGGATTTTACCCGAGAATGCCCCTTGATTACACTAGAAAATGTATATGAGAGCAATATAGTAATTACCGTATAGTCTTCCATAATACAATTGGTTTTACCCTTAATCACGTCATATACACAGATTTTTTAAAGTATGTGGGGTTTCGGTAATTAATCAATGAATGATCTGAACACCTTTATTATGGAAATGTGTATAAAATGACAGCCTTCCATTAAAATTACAGAAGATATTTCCAAATGTGGATCGATGAACAACTCAAACAAACACACAAAGCACTGAAGTCGACAAAATTGATGTACAGGGTTACATAACTAGCGTTCACAATACATGAATAATAATTGTCACAGAAACCAAACAATAAATTTTGGATGAAAAATGCAGACCCATGTAATATTTTTTCCTCTCGCTGTATTGAGTCTTTTGACCAGTTCAAAACAAATAAAAAATGAATAAACTCTACGTTCGTTGTTAAGTAAAGCCTTACAATATATTCAAAATAAGAAAAAGCCTAACTTGTCCAAACAACTTTTAATCTCCAGGAAGCTATTCTACTCACATAAAAAAGAGTTCTGCGAATACAAAGTACAAAACTACAATTTGCAAAATAGTAAAAACGCCATCACGCTTCCCGCATTTTCTATTTCTAAGGTATCGGCATTACAGAAGGTTCTGCATATGTGGCATTACTTTTTACTTCACGAATTACCTTAATTTGATTAGCATTAATTGGAAAATTAAACGCAGTGAAGCACTGCATGCGTCAAACTGCGCACAGTTTCATTCTTCTAACTTGTTCTTTGTGAAGTTTTGGTCATATTTAATTTGCTCAAGAATCGTTCAACGGAAGTGTTTCAAAGTAGAAAGGCCAACAAATTTAAAATTACAATTATTTTAAAACTTGGATAACATCATGGCCCACTGGCATTTTTATGGCTAATTTGAGCAGCGTTTCCCGGTAATTAACAGCCGACACGTCTGGTGTCAATTGTTTCTCCAAGTAATATTTTCGACACTCTTCCTCAAGTTGTTTCTTATTGACAAACTTTTTCATTTGAGGAATTTCGTCTCATATACGTACAAACAAAGATTCTGGAGTCAGTGTTGAAGCATTACGCTGATTCAGACAATGTACGAGGTCATGAATCGGATCCTCGGCGAAAAATCTTTTTTTGGATTTAAGAAACCTCTTCAACTAAGAAGCATCTCTACAATTAGTAAAAAGAAGCTCTTTCTCTTGTGAAGTAATGCCAGTTATCTCTGACATCGTTTCAGTTGCTGTCATCACAATGTATACAGTCTCGAATGGCCGGTCGGTTCGAATCGTCGGTTGTTTTATGTTCATTTTAAATTTTCGCGCTCAGTAGAGATTTAAAACCCGTGAGGCGTGTAGTAAAGTGTAATCTACTACACGCCATACGGGTTGGGTTTTTAGATCGCAACTGAGGGCGAAAATTGAAAATTTGAACCGAATAACCGACGATTCGAACCGACGGCCTTTCGAGACTTACCCTTTCACCTACTGGCACAAAATCATTAGTGAGTGTTGGATGGGATGGATTCAGCAAAGAAATGGTCGAGTTCTTCTCTAAAGCCACACTCATAAAATCTGAACAAAAGCTCCTAATTAAGCTATACATCTCTGATCTCAGATTGGAGATATTCGGAGACTGAAACAAGGTATTAAATGCGTTCAATTTTTCCAAATTGTAATTTAAGAACTCCATATAAGTGCGGGTTAGCTTGTTGTTTAAAGAAACTTGACAAAGTGACGTGCGAGTGCATCCCTCTGCTCCAGCAATCGTCGTACCCAAGCTTGTAAAGAAACTGCACGCCGCACATTGCGAAAAACACCGTAACTTGTTCAGTACCGGTATGGAACACGTTAACTTGTGTTATATCCGCGAAACAAATGTTGATACGTTCTATCTTTGAATTATATATCTTCCGCCCAATTAATTCTTATTTGGGCTATTCAACTGCAGTTGTTGACAATCTTCTTTAATTTTATCCTGATTTTTATAAATTAAATCTGAAATATTGATTTTACCCTAGATTTTGCATTTTTTTCCTTTACCCTAGACTGTACCCTAAGAGGGGTCTGATTACCCTAGACTAGGGTAATTACCCTAGGAGCAGAAGCTCTGTAGATTCAGCAATCAGACCTTTGCCCCATTTAGATGACGTTCCAAAACTCATCTTCACTCAACTTGCTTCTCATAACTCGGTCGAATATGACACCGGGTTGACAAAGGAGTCAACTGACAAAAACAGTGACTCGGATTTTAAAGGCGTGTCAACAAAACCGCAAACATTTAACCATGCAGAACTCAAACACCTTGACATTGACTGTCGTGAGATGAAAGTGGTTAGCTTTATAGAAATCGCGTACAGAATCAAATTCGGATTGTAGTGATTTAAAAAAAGAGCAAATGTTGTATGCTCGAAACAAAAGCGTTCTAATACCGTTAAGGGGATGGCCTGCCCAAGCACAAAAGTCCGTAATTTAAGGATGGATTTCTCTGAAATTTTCACAGGAGGTGTGAAATGCTGCAACGATTATTTTATCATTGATGTGTTTTTTTTGTATCTGCCCCGAATTTTTTTTTAGTACGTAAAAATTTGGTTTTTTGAAATTTCATCTAATGCTACAATTTTGAAGTTACAGAACTGGAAATTCGCTTCTATATAGCTTATGTATCTACATAATCATAAGAAATAAGGAATTTTGATAACTTTATTTTTGAAATTTTAGGAATTTTTCGAAAAAATGGGACTTCTTTTTTTCTTTTTTCTTTTTCATGTCATGTTATTTCCAAAATAATGAATGTTTCAAAAACTTGCATTCCTTATGGATAGAGCTTGCTAAACCCTATCAAATGGTAAATTTCTCATTCTTGTACTCTTAAAATTGTGAAAGTAGATTCATTTGAAGAAACCAATTAGCAAGTTTCCAAAAACCGTGTTTTTCTCAAATATTTTTTAATTTTTCTTCCTAACTTTTGAACTAAGTGTTTTCAACAATGAACTCTTGATATTTTGTGGCGCTTTTTGAGCTCTTTCGTTTGATATATTTGTCATGCTGTAGCTTTGGAGCTCTGGGGAAAATCTACATCAAAAGACAATTAGTGTAAGTGTTCAAAACATACATTTTTCCAAAAAATTTTCATTTTGTCGACCGAAGTACATTTATCTTAAACTCAACTCCTTTGCCTTGTAACTTTTTCTAAGCCCTTTTGATTGGTGTGCCAGCCATAGCCGTAGCAATGATACTACGCCTGTCGTCGAGCCATGAATGAAAGCTTGTATACACAGAACAGCTGGATTCCTAAATCGTCAAAAATTAATACTCAGCGTTAGAATGTTTCGTTCGAATATGAAAAAACTTTAAATAGCCCATGAACGAACTCTATTGCCATTGCCGCAAAGGAACACGCCCAATTCACCCCCAATAATAAGAGGTGGGAGAGGTCGCCCTGCGTCAAGGTCACGCCACCCCCCTTGCTCTCCCCCTTTGGGGGGCGTACCAATCGGAGTAGACGCGAGCGAATGGTACCAATGGAAGCGCAAATAAATCCTCTATTAGATGCATTTAAAAACAAAAATCAACAATTCTTCCGACTTCCACCTAGACCGTCCCCTCAAATTCGAAATGAGAGCTTGCTGGTATATATTTGTGTTTATATCCTGAGCTGGTTGGTATACAATACGCGCAATTACCTTGTCATAGTTATAAATTCTTCCTCCGTATTTGCAGATTTATAGCTGATGATGGGTCAACTCCCAAAACGTTCTTTCTTTCTAGTAACAATATACAATTTTAACAATGGGGACTTCTTTGGTTTTTGCTCTTAATTTTTACTGTAAGAAAAGTTACAGTATGAAAAGTGCAAAAGCTCATGACAGGTTGGGATGGATTAGGATAGAGTTTCTTAGAACAAAATAAATGAGGATCAGGCATGATTTGTTGGATTAGTTAAATGAAAATATCAGATAATTTTTTCAACTATTCACGATAGACTAAATAGACTAATTCAAAATAGAACAGGATAGGTTGGCACTGGTTTGAACTGGTTGGGTTAAAATTAGTTTGGCTAAGTTAACGTTTTAAGTTCAAAAATGATCCTGAATTACTCACGAGTCATATAATAAATATCAATTTCTTATGCGATGCATGGAATCGATATTTTGCGAACCAAATGAAGTTTTTCAAGGGGTAGCCTCGTGATTTGAGACAAAATAAAAATGTGCTTTTGGTTTACTTGAGTATGAATTAGTCACCTACAGAACTTCCATGAGCAAATTTTCATTGTTGTGTTTGCAATTTACTTATGCAGCAAACTTTTCATGGTATTAGATTGAGACCTTTTCTATTCCATTATCATTCTAGGCCCCAAAACTTCAATATATTATTTCTAAGTACAGCGTGAACGTCGCGAATGTGAACTAGTTGTGTACTGAGATCCGATGAATAATAGTACGGTAAAACTTCATGCCGAATAGTTCTCACATCACCTATCAAGCATATTTTTCGTTCACTTAAGAGAGTAGACGGTGTTGTACACCCTTGCTAGGGTCAGTATCCGCTCTCCTTCGCCGGTTTTTGCGATATTTCGTGAGTACTCACACAATGGGCTGGACTTTCAATCACTTTACGCTGTCGTAAAGTACAGCAGCCTGCATGAGTTCTAGGTCGACGTGTACTCACGCTGATGGTTGTTCTGATCCTACGGCTTATTTTGTTTGAAAATTGCCCTAAGCATTTTGCCCAGAATATTTGCATCGATAACTACATATCGTGAAAAACACAGCAGCCTGTCGGCATTGTAAATACTACAGCAAGTATTAAATTCAAACTTCGCCAGTATTTCTGCCAAGAAAACAATCCAGGACGTCAGTATATGACTTAGTCCTTTAACGTCAGCATCTTTGTACTCATATTACCGTTATCACAACCACCGTTATTTGACTGACACTGGGATCAGGTTGTCACTGAGATCAGAACGATGAAGGAACTGCGATTCGGCAGTGAACTTCATAGAAGAGATTAGGGAAAAATTAACGCGAAATACAGTGCATTAACGCTATTTTCGGAAGATGACCGAATGGTTCTCTGGAGCGTTAGATGTTAAAGGATTAACTATTTTCAAATGAAAATCAGCGATTCCTATTTCCGTTATCGCCGTCGTGGTTAGAAACAGTGATATTCGTTTAAAAAATTACCATTCAATTTATCTCCGTATCCAAGATAAAAAATCATGACTAAGGACGACTAAAAACTTATATGGAATACCGAATAAAACATTTTATTCGTTTAGAGGCTAGATGAATGTTTGGTTATAAAAAATGACCTTACGACCATTTGTAGGTAAGCAACGGAAACATCATTTGAAAAAACGTTAAACAAATAACGTTGCCAGAAAATGAAATTTGGGTAACTAATAGCACCACAGCAAGATGTCAACATTAAGAAAACAGGTTGACCCAAAAATACATTTTGTAACATGACCGTATATCAAAGAGATTCAACGGTTAAAAACCTGAGATGATTGCCTAAAGTAGATTTTGAATTGTACTAATAGTGTTTCTGATTTCTGGCCTGCCAATCTCGGCAGATAGTGTTGAAAATGAAAAATTTCATTAAGAATTCAATCTCAACAACCGTTTTCTCCAAACGTCAAAACACTCTACTTATTTAAAAATTGTAGTGATTAACATCAGAAAACATTTTAGGCTTTTGCCTATATTCATGTACAAGAAATCGAACATAAGCTCATTAAATGAAAGTGGAGGATGACTAATTAATTATGATTAGTCATCAATTACTTAAAATCATTTTATATTATCTTGATTCCACTTTATTTTCCTCTGAGAAAATTACACTATAGCAATGAAAAAAAAACTAACATACCCGAAGCTACACTCAAGTTGAGAGAAACAAAGGAACAAAACGGAAAAAACAGTGATGCAGAATGTACATGAGAGAGCATGCACACTCTCCTCCTCACGCTGCAACATTTTATGCGTGTTCCCAAAATTGGAACGTTGGCGGGTAAAGGGTTAACTGAGCGGAAGGTAGAGACGAGTACTTTGCGTGCTGTCATAACATAATGTTGATAATGTTATCAAACTGCGTAATTCGTGCCGGAAGGGGGAATTATTTTCACGTGCTTTAATGGCTCTTCTTATGTTGGCCACATTCTCATGCTGTTCTTTCTCTTCACTTGATTGTGTGGCGATTTAAATCATTCTTTTAACAACTGAAATGATTAGAGAAGACGAGGGGAAACACATCATTAAAGAACACAAATTAATCTTCAATCATTTTTATCATTTCATCGTTTAATTAGTATTTCAGAGCAAATGATAATTTTTTGTAATTACTCCTATAACATTAGTTACTTCCTAAAATCCTATCAATGATTTCCTAAAAACATTTTTCATGATACAAATATTCGACAGAACAGGTAATAGGCAAGATCTTTTCAAACTGTTAGTGTTCATTTGTCAGTATAACAATTACTTTTGCAGAAAACTAACAAGCAGAATCGCTGAAGGGCAATGTCTTCCGCAGGGCAATTGACTCGGGAAGTCGTTGCTGTCTTCGATTTTGGCATGCTTCCCTCAAAACGTAAACATTTCGCACCACTATCGTAAAAGTATTTTAGACATTAGAGATATTAGACATTTAAAAAAAAATTTCATGTCCAGAGCTTTTTCGTTTTTCAATTTCCTATAATGCCTGGTTATGAATTTCGTAACAGTTCTACGACTATTCTTTTCACAATCATCGATAATAGTTTTCCTCATTGAACGCTGTATATTTTTATTTTCATATTTTTTCCCGTGAAGGGAGGCATTTGGTCTCAAAAACCCTTAGCCTGATCATAACAAACAAAATTTTTATTAACGATCTGCTGTTATGAAACTTTTATGTTTTTTTTGTTGAGTATCCTTATAGACATTATTACTTTAAGGACACGGTTTCGGTCAACTTCCGGATGATGGTAGATTTTCGGTTTATAAACTCATGTTTAGAGAATTTTCTTGCGCATCCAACGATATAATTAGCTCTCAAGTATATATATTGGCTCGTCTCCTAGACGGGGTAGAAGGCGCTCACTAGCGTGACCCTGGGGCGCGCCAATGGATGGGTGATTTCCTCCTTCCCCCCTTATTACGAGTCAGTTTTGAGTGTTCCTCGACGAGAATAGCAAGAAAGTTCATCATGGCCTTGCTTGAAATGTTTTTGAATTCAAACGAAACATTCTATTACTCAGTGATAAACTATGATGGTGTAACTGAGTGTTTGTTTTGAGTCCGGCTGCTGAGTCTTCAGCTAATTAGCTTGCTGTGTAAACATATAATCGCCTCCCAAAGTTTTGAAGCTACAT